>JAOBYG010262188.1:0-17113 GCA_025403545.1 Epizoanthus stellaris
CCCTTTTCCGCCAGCTCAGCGTTGCAAAATCTCGAAAGACCACCAGTATTCCTGCGATATTGCGCCTCGATCTGACGGAAAATTGCTCGCTCTCGCCAGCGACTGACTTTCACCTCGGGCTGCTATCGAAGCCCAGTCGCGGCGTCATCCCGGAGGCTGCGGGCAGCCCCGACCTTTGCTGGACGCCTTGACTCAACTCATGAGCCAGCAGCGGCAGTGATGGCTAGCACTTGACACGCCCATGAATGAGGGTCACAGCCGTCGTGAAATTTCCCAAACAGTGAAATTTCGCTTGACCCGGGCTGCTGATATATGTATGATTGTAAATAAGCCAGTTTGATGGGAGCTGGTGATTTCGACGCAGTGCCTTGTTGAGATGCTACCGGCCTCTGGACTGAGGAGTGAGAAATGTTGCGTTCAATTTTTGGGAAAAATCGCACGAGCGGAGTCGAGTCAACAGGTGACTCTCACTCTATTATCAACTTTATTAGAATTGTTCTGCCGCATATTCCCCAGGGATTCGTGCAGGCGTGGAGGGCTGAAATCAGTCGACCGGGTCTGCCGCTGACGATTCTATTCGGCCTGAGCTCGTTGACCCTTGCCTGGTGGCGGGATCCATTGCCGAGTCTGGCGCTCGGATTTGTGGTCTCAGCGATCATCTTTGTCTCGGTGCTGGGTGGCGGCCTGGCTGCTCTAATCGGATTGGCGCCCGAGGTCGTGGCGGAAATCAAGCTCAGTGGTCGCAAGGTCAGAGATGTCTTAACCACCCTTTCTTTGGCCGTATATATCGCCTGTTGGCGTGTCCATCGAACGGCGTACCCTCTCGAGTCGATATTGGATCGACTGAGTGACGGGCTTTCCGAGAGGTTCGAGCCAGAAATGTGCTGCCTCGTCGTTCGGAATTCTTGGATGCGCGACGGTGCGGAAGCTCGGAAGATTCATGAGCGTCTTAGAAAGCTTTACGATCGCCAACAAATTCAGTTGAAGCGAATTGAAGCACTTAAAATTCGCGCGGCTGCAGAATTGGGCTTGGATACAAACCGACTCTGCGGTCCGATTCTGCGATATAGCCCAGCGCTACATAGCGATAGGGTCAAGGAACTGATCGAAAAGCTAGAAACGATTGACTTCATTTGTCGCCATGAACGGTTTGTTGAGCCACAAGAGCTCGATCGTCTGCGCGGGTTGGTCAGCGATGCAAATGGCATCATTGTAGAGGCGAAGAAGAGAATCAGCTATCAGGAAGATATTTTGCGCTTTGCCGCCCTAAGCGATGATGTGATCGCGACAGCGACTGCCCGCTCAGCGAGTGCTTCAGTGACTAAATATGCTGCAAGTCTGGCGTATGTGGCAAAAGAAAACCTTCTAAAATCGCCTAGACGGTGGACCTCAGCCGTCTCCAAGTTGAATTTCCTCTATCAAAAGCAGTCCGCTTATCCGGGAATCAATCCCCACTTATCGCTAGTCCGGCTGTTCAGAAATCTGCAGCGAATCAACCGGTCCGATTATGGCGATCATGCGCCCTCATATTGTCCAAAGATCGTCGATCAGCAGCTACGAGTTTTGGCGGCTCTGGCTGCCGGAACCTATGAGGATTGCTTTGGAAAGAGTGCTGTTGGAGTTGCGGACTGGCCCGAGAGCGCGAGAAGGCAACTGGAAAGCCTTGAGCTTCTACCCATTTATGTCGGCAACTATATGCACCATGCTCGCTGGGTCATTTCAAAGCGATTCAGCGAATTCTACGCCGTTTGGCTAGACAAACCCGCAGGCCATCACTTTCTGGTGACGCAAGGGAATAGCTCGACCGTCAGGGATACGCTCAAAGGTGCATTGAAGCAAGATAGGCAGATCAAGGCATTGCCACATGTTGTTTGCTTCCCTTCAGCGCAAGATCCGCATTTGCTCGAGCCACGACGCACGATTCATGCACTCAAGAATTCTGTCGGCCGAGACATCGCCGACTGGATGGGAATCTACGATGTCGACAACTTCCTTCATCTGATTTCGCCAGGGGATCGCGTTCTCATGCTGCTCGGCGCAGAGGCTTTTGACAATCGCCGTCGATTTGTTCACCCCCGAGGCCTGAGCGGTTTCTTGGAAGAACTGCGACGTGGCTGTCGAGAAAAAGGCGTAGATTATTTGATTGCTATCGTCGCTGAGACCTATAAGCTTCAAGAATCTGAGCTCATCGAGCTGCTCCGACTGCGCGGCGACCGATTTGACCAGCGGGTTGAGATCTATGGGCCAGAGGATGACCATGTCGACATCGTTCTTTGCAATGAGGGGAGCTATCCTGAGAACTGGGATTCGATGATCGAGGCCAGGCTGGCCAAGCACGGTGAATCACTTTACGGTGAGTCGCCCCGGGACAGTGCCCTGGTCCACTAGCTCGTTTCTTTGCCCGGGTGATATCGAGCAGGAAGAGCGGGCGCTGGACAGCGGTGGCGAGACATCGCTGCCGCAGCGCGAGGGCGGTGAGCAGAGCCTAGCCTAGGTCTGGGGTACCGCGTGAGCCAGGCGATCCTGGCCGCGATGGGAGCGCGTTCTCAGCGATGAGTTCCTTCTGATCGCAAAAGCGCACGCTCATTTGGTCCGCGAGCACGGTGATGGTGGGGCGCTGGATACGGTCATGGGGACGGAGTAGCGATTGGCGTCGAAGCGCACATAGTAGGTCGACTTCCAACGCCCTCAGGGATGACGCCGGCCTTCGGCCACCTCGAGCGCGGCGGCGCGAACCGCGGGGTCATTGTCGGTGCGCGCCATGGCGGCGAGCTGGCGATCGACCTCGGGATCTTCGACCGCCCGCAGGGCTCGAACCGCCTCCAGCCGCACGGCCGCCTGCCGGGCCTGCAGATAGGGTGAGAGTTGCCGTAGCCCGTCCGGATGGCCGCCGTTGCCGAGGGCGCGTAGAGCCCTGACGCGGTCCCCATCGGTCCGCGCCATGTCGAGTCGCCGGATCAGCAGATCGAAGATCTCCGAGGCGGCTCGCTCATCTCGCCGCAGCAGGCGGCCGGCCGCCGTCCCCAGGCCATAGAGAGCTTGGCTTCCAAGCGCGACGTCATCCAGCAGCCCTTCGAGGGCCCGCACTGCCGCCGCGCTCGGTTCGCTGACCAGGCTCAAGGCCCGAACCATGCGCAGACGATCCCGGGGCGAGGGCTGATGCGGGGACTGAGGTGCGAGCAGCTCGACCAGCGACGCCTGCGCCTTGTCGCTCCCGGCATGGCCGAGGGCAGCGATGAGCACCGCCGAGCGAGGATTCGCCCCGCGAATCGACTCGACCACCCGCCGCAGCGTCGTTTCATCACGCCGGAGGAGCGAAATGAGCGCCACATAGAAACGCCCCTGCGCCCGGCGGCCATCATCACCCTCCGCCTCCAGGCCTTCGAGGATCTGCGGCAGCCGCAGACCAGCGATCTTGGCGCGGTCGAGCTCGTACGCTAAGGCCTCGTCCGTCGGCGGGCTGAAGAGGGCGGTCGCGACGTAGGACGTGGCCCGAGGCCCCTCCTCCGGGCGCGCCGACCGCGTGCTCGGGCCACGCCCCAGGTACTCGAGGTTCAGCTCCATCAGGCTCTCGCTGGCGGGCAGCTGGCCCGAGGCCTCGAGGCGCAGGCGTTCCCGAGCCGACAGGAATGCGAATCCACCTCGTTCCGATCGCTCCAGGACCGTCCGAGACGCTATGACCTTCACCTGGGCCCCGCCCCAGGAGCTGGGTGTCACCTTCGGGGCGGGCTTTCCATAGGCGATCTTCTCCTTGACCTCCCGCCGGCCATCGAGCCGCTCATAGCGAGTGGTGTAGATCCCGGAGGGGCCTGATTCCTCGGCGGTCCATTCGCGCTGCCCGGCGTCTGGCTGCGCCCACTGCAGGGTCCCCGCCATCGCTTTCAGGCTCGACTGGACGAGGCTCGCCATCTCCGAAGGGATCTCGATGGCCGCCACCTGGCCGTCACAGGAGAAAGTCAGGGCAATGGGCAGCCGGAAATGCCGGCGGATCCTCGCCAACTGCGCGCGATCTACCGTCGCGGCCGTGGCGTGGGTCAGCTCGAAGAGGGGCGCTTCGCCCGCGGCTTCGAGCTGGGCTTCGATCGTCAGCTCCTCGGCGGAGCCCGTGGCGACGGCCACTTGCCACAGGCCTTGCAGCGAGAAGCTGAGGCTCGCTGCCCGAGTCTGCCCGAGGAAGAGTGATGAGCGCAGGTGCACGCGGTAGCGGTGAGCGGCGCGCGGCGCCTCGAGCGCCGGTTCGAGCCATGGGGGCAGACAGTGGTCCGCCGAGGGAGCGCCGGGGCCATCGGCCTGGGGCGTGTTCGCGCCCGCCGCCCCTGTTGCGAAAGCGGCGAGCAGCAGCGCCGCGCGCACGGAGAATCTAAGGTTCATGCCGATCCCCCTTCCTACCCGTGAAGTTCCCGCAGCGGGTCGATCCCATACCTCCCGTCGGAGGTACCCACGGGGTTCCCAGGAACAGGAGCTCATGGCCCTCGCCCAGCACTTCGATCAAGAGGTTCTCCACATCCTGTTGGGGGAGAGCGAGGGGCGAGTCGAGATTGAGCTTCGGCAGGGGCACCATGTTCGGGGCGCCGCCCAGGCTCGACGCGTCTCGGAACTCGCTCAGGAGGCCGGAGTCGCCCCGATCACCCACCGACCACAGCTGCCGCTTGCGGATGCCGCTCCATCGGAAGATGGTCTTCTCCCATTCGGCCTTGAAGAAGAGGAACCAGGCCTTGGCGAAGGCTTCGAGCTGACCGTTCAGAAAGGCCCCGTCGAGATTTGCGCCATAGGCCCACGGCACGTTCAGCTCGGCCACGGACGGCTCCACTAGCAGCTCGATGTCTCCCGTTTCGCCATCGAGCAGATTAGCGATTCCCGGTTCCTGGTCCCCGAGATCCAGGCTCGAGGGGTCGAGCGGCCGAGTCGAGCGCGTCAGCCCGACCTCGGCGACGACCGGCAACTGGAAGTCGGCGAATTCCAACTCTCCGCGCAGCCCGGCCTGGGCGCCGGCGATGCCGAGATCGATGCCCGCGGAGAAGGCCAGAGAGGCGCCGATCGCGGCCCGCGGTTTGATGGTCGATTCCACCACGACCTGGAAGCAGGAGTCCACCGAGGCCGGGACTTCACAGAGGCCCTCCTCGGAACAGGCGGACTCCGAACAGTCGTCGTCCTGCTGGCAGGTCATGACGCAGCTCTCGAGAGGAGCGTCGTGCTCCGCGCTGTTCTCGATCTCGGCGACCAGGCCGACCTTGCCAACGATGTTGGCCTCGAAGGCGAGGGAGAAGGGGCCGATGGCGAAGACCGGCACCACCACGGCATTCGGGAGGTGGAATTGCACATCCAGGTCGGCGATCTCCCGGGAGATGGCGTGGTCCGTGGCGAGGCGCTGCGCGGCCTGGAGCTTCGAAAGCTCCTCCTCATAGCGCATGGCGGCGCTTTCATAGTCCTCGAGCCACCCTTGCGCCTCCGACCGGCTGATCGCCGTCGGTCCCGAGAAGTTGTAGAAAGCCGCCGCGATCAAGGCGTCGTGAAACGCCTCGTTCGCCGCCTTCTCCGCGTCCTGGAGCGCCGCCAATGCCTGCCGGCAGTCGAGGCTCAGGGAGTCGGGCTCGGTCTGCTGCTCAAAGCCCCCCAAAGAGGCCTCGATGAATTGACCGCTATCGCCGATTCGGCCCTCGAGATCCACGGACTGGCCGTGGATCCGTGTGTCGTAGCTGACCCGGTAGTCGCAGGCGGAGAGGGAGTTGTCGGCCAGCACTTCGAGCACCCTGCGTTCGTGTCCGAACAGAGTCAGCCGCAGGTCGATCCCGGCCTTGACTAGCACGTCGAATTCCTGGCTCGGATAGAAGATGCGGCGGGCCCGCAGGCTGCCTTCTTCGATGCCGGCCTTCATCCACACGTTCCACTGGTCGGTTCCCTGGTGGACCTCGCTGGTCAAACCCGCCTGGCAGACATCGTCACCGCAGTCGAGGCTCCGGCACTCGTCGTCCATGGCGCAGCCCTCGCCGGCGGCCAGTCCCTCGGGATTCACCAGCAGGACGTCCAGGCTCCGGTCCACGGTCTTGTCCCAGCGGCAGGGGTTGATCAACAAGGACTCGGCGGCCTGCAGACGCTCCTCCTCCGGGACCTCGAGATCTGGCGCCGGCGTCTCCTGGTCGGTGACCTCGAGCACCCGCCGGGCGCTAGGATCGGCGGGGTCCCCCCAGCCCTCGTCGGGGCAGATCGTAACCGTCAAACAGTCCGGATCGGCGGCAATCCCCTCGCAGAAGGCCGCCTGGTTGCCGTCCGAGAGCAGCGGGCAGGCGATCGCCGTCGGCGCGCCTTCGCAGCCGTTGGTGACCGCGGCGAGCGGGACGGCGATGGACGGATGGAGAAAAGGTCCCGTAGTGACGGGAAGAAATCGCCCGTTCATGTCCAGGCAGAACTCCACGTCTTCGACGCAGCTGCCGCTTCCCGGATTGGCCTCGAGGGCGACGACGTCGTCGAAGCCGTCACCGTTGGCGTCCACCGATCCCACGACGGGCCGGATCCCCGGCTCACAGCGTTCCACCACCGTCGGACTACCGGATGGCGGGCCGGGCGGAAACTCGGTTTCGGGATCGAAGCCCCAGTCCGGATCGATGAGCAGCCCGCTGTCTTCGTCTTGGTCCTTGCGGTCCTGCTCGAATGTCGCATTGTCTGCGCGCACCCCGAGCCATTGGCGCGAGGCGGCATCGAGGGTCTCGCGGAACCATGCGGTGAAGCTCGGCCCGCGGCCTTCCACGGGGCTCGAAGAGCCGAATTTCGTGCTCGCTAGCCAGGTGATCTCGTCTTCGTGGCCGGGCGGATCCGTCACTGCCGTGAAAGTCACCGTGGTCGCCTCGGGGATCTCGTCCCGACCGGTCGTATGGCTGGCGATCCGCACCCTATAGGTCTCCAACCTCAGCTCGTCGGCGACCCCCGGGCCGCCGGCGGCTATCCGGTGCAGTCGAGCGGGGAAGACCAGGAGGTCGAGACTCGATCCCAGGTGCCTTTGGGGCTCACCGTCGAGCCGCCACTCCACCAGCGGTGCGAAGGCCTGCGGCTCGACATCCACCTCGAGGCGCATCCAGCGATCGGTCGAAGTCCGATAGCGTCGCTCGTCGACCTGCGTCAGCTGGGCGATCGAGCTGCCGAAGAAATAGCGCATGGTGCTGGAGTTGGCCGGCAGCGGCCCGAGGCTCAACGGTTCGACCGAAAGCCTCGGATCGCTCAGAACCAGGGGCGTCACAGCGGTGTCGATCACCGTGATCGAGATCCGCTCCTGCCGCCCCCCCGAGTCGTTGGAGATGTCTGCCATCACCAGGTGATGGCGTGCCACGTTGAAGACCGTCTCCGCAATCGAGGTCGAGCCCCGGCGTTCGACCTCCCGGGCCCCCTGCCAGGTCACCTCGTCTCCGAGGGCCTCGATCTCGAACTGAATCGTCGCCCCCAAGGGCACACCGGCCTCGGTGGGAGCGCGATGCCAGGTCGTGGTCAGGCCCGGCACGGGACCGATACGCAGGGATGGGTTGTAGGTCACAGCGCCAGGCGCCGGACGGGTCCAGCTCTGGGCGAGCAGAGCCGGTGGCAGAAGTATCAAGAGGAGAAGAATCCAGGCAGCTCGGAAAATAGAAGGCATGTTTTCCTCCGGTTAGTGAGATTCCTTGCGTCGGGCTTATGCCCATCCAGTCTTGGATCATTTCGATCACACTCATCTGAAATGACTCATGGCGATCGGAAATTACTCACCCCATTCGAAAATATTTCTCGGTTGCCAGCCCTTACCCCTTCGCCGCGATTCTGCTGTTGATTCTGAAAGGCTGGCGCCGCCGGGCGGGGCGCTGCGCTCGTTCGGCGACGCCATCGACGCGCTCGCGAGCCGAGAGCGGCAGTGTCCCAGGCTCCATTGAGCCGTGGACAGATACACCGCGCGCTTTTATAGTCAACGGCATCGCAATCTGACGTGAGCCCCTCCCGAGGTCGATCCGCTCAGAGGCGCGTGGGCTGAAGTCTTTTTTTCGTTGCCCCGAGCCAGGAGCCTCGAGCGTGGGCTTGCCGATCCGAAGGGGGAAAAATGGCGAAGGATAAGGCCACGGCCTGTTTGGCTGGGAGGGAGGCGACATCCGGGAAGGGAACGCCATCTGGAAAGTCAGCTTTTCGCAAAGGATCGCTCCTGGTGCTGCTGAGCCTGGCGAATACCTCCCTCTTACTGGCGGATGGGAACGTCCCATCGAGTGCCGACGATCTGTGGAAGGAATGCGAAGGCCTCTACCTTGCGGCTCCGAAGGAGAGGGATTCCGTCGGCTGTTTTCAAGATCTGACCCAAGACCATCCCGAGACCTTGCAGAAGGTGGTGGACCGGCTCATCGAGCTGCGGGCCGAGGATCGGGACAACCCGTGGCTTCCCTATTACCAGGCGTCAATCTTGTGGCCGCGGAGAGATCCCGAGATGGTGCCGCTTTATGGCGAGGCGGCCGAAATCGCCAGACGTGTTGGCGATCTTGAAGCGGCTTTCGAGGCCATCCGTTGGCGGGTGCGCTTTCTGCTCGACCAACTGGGCGATGCTGAGGAAGCGCACAAAGGACTTGCCGAGCTGGAATCGCTGGCGGCTGAGTCGGGCAGAGCTCTCTTCCAGCTGCAATTCGAGGTCGAATTCGCCAGATCGTTAACGCTTCTCTTCGGCGATCTCGAGCAAGCTCGCTACCTTCTCTACCGCGCCGAGCGTGAGAACAGCTTCGATACCTGTCGGCCCCGGGATCGCTGCGAAAAGCTGGAACGGTCCTGGCTGCACCGCTTAGTCACGACGATACACGCCCTGGGTCTCTACGAAGAAGAGAAGGAATACCTCAAGCGGCTCGAGGCCTCGACCCCCGAGAACGACCTGATTGGGAGAGCGGCCCTGGCCTACCGTTGGGCGACCTGGCAGGCCACTGCGCCGCCAAATCAAGACACGATCGATCAAGTCCGGGCCAAGGCGAGCGAAGCGCTCAAGCTCGCGGAGATGAGCGGGAATGACTCCGTGTTCTTCGAATCGCTAGTTCTCTTGGGCCGGCTCTACCGCGCGGGCGTGGGCGTCGATTTTCTCGATCGTTGTCTTGACGAAACCGAGCAGGATTCGATCTACCGACTCGGATGCCTGGCCGCCAAGGCGGAAGCGAAGGCCGCCTCGGCGTCGCCAAACCCTCAAGAGGTGTTTCGGCTGCTCGATGAAGCGCGGATACTCGCCGAAAGCGCCCGGAACCCGTGGAGCTTGATCTCCGTGCGGCAGTCCCGCGCCAGGTCTCTTTGGCAGCTCGGCGAGAGAGACGAAGCTATCGCCGAAGGCCAGAACCTGCTGTCCCTGCTCGAAGAGCATTATTCGCGCCAGCCGGCCAGCTCGGGGCGAGCCCAGATGATCTCGGTCTGGCGGGAAGCTTTCCAATGGCAGGCCGGACGCCTGTTGAGCCGGGGCAACGCCTCGGAGGTCGACGTGGATCGGGCCTTCGAGGCCATCGAGCGCGCTCGGGCGAGGGCCCTCCTGGCGCTGCGCGAAGCCAAACGTTCGGGAGAAGTCCTGCCGGCAGCGGAGACGACCCGGCTGCTCGAGATGAATGATCTTCAGCGGTCCGTGACGGAGCTCCGGCTGTGGAAGCTGGGAGACCAGCTTGGGTCGGCGGCCGAGGCGAAAGCCGCCGAGCTCGAGGAGAAGCTCGGTGAGCTCGAGGCGAAGAAACGAGAGCTCGAATATCGGCTCGAGCGCTCGCGACCCGTGGCGCCGCCGGGCCCGGTCGTTTCGATCGACGAGGTGCAAGCCGATTTGGCAAGGGACGAGGCTTTGATGGTCTTCCAATATGCCTCGGACCGGGACCTCTTTGGCCGCTTCAACGGAGGTTCCTGGGCGATCGTGGTGACCAAGCAGAGCCGACGGGCCTACCGAGTGGCGGGCCGACTGACCGTCGAGCGCAAAATCGATTCCCTGGCGACGTCGAAGGATCCGGAGGATTCGCATTACCGGCAGCAGCTCTACGACGATCTTCTCGCCGATATCGTCCGCGGGCTGCCTCATCGTGTCGGAAAACTCATCATCTTGCCGGACGGCGAGCTACACCGGTTGCCTTTCGAGCTGCTCCGCCCGGCCCTCGACCGGGCGCCGCTCATCTCGCGTTATCAGATCTCCTACGCCCCGTCCGCGACGCTATGGCTTCGATCGCGTCGAAACCTCCACCGCCCGGCCGAACAGCCGGCCCTGGTCCTCGCCGATCCCACGTGGTTCGCCGAGGAGGGAGCGTCAACTACCCTGGCCGGCTTCTTCCGGCGAGGGGAGCTACCACCCTTGCCCGCGGCGCGCAAAGCGGGCCGAGAGATCGTTCGCCTCCTCCCCGGAAGCCGGCTCGTCGTGGGCGAGCAAGCCTCCGAAGACCTTCTTTACCGCACGGCGCTGCGGCGATATTCGATCGTTCATATCGCCGCCCACGCCCGCGCCGATGATGACTTCCCGGGGCGTTCGACGGTATACCTTGCTCACGGCGTCAACGAGGACGGCTTCTTGCAGCCCCATGAAATCGCGGCGCTGGACCTGGAGGACCGGTTGGTCGTCTTGGCGACCTGTGAGAGCGCGAAAGGCCGGTTGATGCGCGGGGAAGGGCTGTTGAGCCTGTCGCGGGCCTTTTTCGAGGCTGGGGCGAGAGCGGTCATCGGAAGCCGGCGGCGCCTTTCGGACGGCGAAGCGGCTGAGCTCTTCAAGATCTTCTACGACCGGCTCGGCCGGGGGGCGTCGGTCGGCGAAGCCTTGAGTGCGGCGCAGCGCCAGCTTCTGGAAGACGGCGCGCTATCTCGAACCTGGAGCTCTGTGGTGGTCTCCGGTGACGCGGACCTGGTGCCCTTTCCAGGCGGGCTCGAGCGGGAACGTCCGCAAGGCCACGGGCTCACCGAAGATTGACCGAGAAGGTCTTCTTGTTGAGTTTTTTGCCTCGCCGCAGCGCCGTGATCGTGAATTCGAGGCGCGCGCCCTCCGGAACATCGGAAAGATCTTCAACAGAGACGAGATGGGACGCCTGGCCATCGGAAGATTCGATCCTGGGCACCGCGGGCAGCTCGCCGGAAAGGTTTGATGTGGACCATTGCAATTCCAACCTATAGCTCTCAGCCCCGGCGGGGCCGCTCCACACCAAGAGGCAGGCGTCACGCGGCAGTGTGCTGTCTGTGAGCTCGTTGGTGATCTCTCCGATGCCACCGCGATCAGGACCGCGATAGGGGCCCGGTAATTCGCTCATCCAGGCCAGCCCCACCGCCAAGACCAGCGTGGCGGCAATGCCCAGCCAGAGACGCCAAGGCCGCTCGGCGTCTGCCTTCGCTCGATCCATGGTCTCGCCGATCTCTTCTTTACCGGCTGCGGTCTTCGTGCTCCCGATCTCGCGGGAAGCCTCGACCAGCTCCCGAGTCAGATCCCACGCCTCGGCGCAGGCCGGACATTCGGCGATGTGCTCGACGACGACGCGGGCGTTCTCCGCCGACCATTCGCCTTCGACGGCGAGCCAGATCTCCTCCGGCGGCGGGCAATCCGGACGGGGGCGTGCGTCTTCGCCGAAATCGGCCATCGCCCGGCGGGCGGTCTGGGGCTCGAGGCTGGCCAGCTTCATTGATGGATCCCCTTGCTGGAAAGGCATCGTCTCAGATCGCTGAGGCCGCGGAAGACGAGGTTTCGCACGCGCTTTTCGGTGTAATGCAAGACTCTTCCGGAATCCTTCGCCGAATAGCCGTGGAGATAGAGAGTCACCGCCTGCTTTCGGGCATCGACTTGCTTTTGTAGACAATCGTAGATCGCTGCACCGATCTGCTTGCTGTGGAAAGCGCGGTCCGGGCCCGGCTCCTCGGAGAACCAGTTTTTCTCCTGTTCTTTCGGTGGTGGCTTCTCGAGCTTCGAGCGGAGGCGTCTCGTTTCGTCAAGGAGGGCGTTATGTGCGGCCTTGACCCAATATCCAGGTCCCACCGGGCGCAGGGCGCTCGAGTCTTCGCTTCGCTCGATCACCTTGACGAGGACCCTCTGCACGATGTCCTCGAATCGATGCTCGAATTTCGGCGAACACTTCTTGCGCAGCGCCTGCATCAAAATCTCCCGCAATTCTTCCAGGTCCACTGGATCATCGCCGTTTTTCGATGGCAATTCATGTCTCCCGGTCGGCGCTTCTCACTGCGCACTCACGGTTTTCTCAACGTGCGGAGTGAGCGGCAGCCCACGGGATGAGCTTATATCAGGCCCGTTTTTTTGTCATACTGAGAGCTATTTCGAGATTTAGGTGAGTCGTTTTCTTGGCTCGCCCGTCAGTTCTATTGGAAGATCGGTTCACCCGTTCTCATGTTGCAGAGCCCACAAAGGGAGAGCGCTATGATGATGAAGAGATTCATCCATTTCGGTCCCAGGACCGCCGTTGAATTCGATGATGCCAATTCTGATGGAGGCATGAGGATGCCGAAAAAGGCGATGGTGCTATTAATTTTTCTACTTCTCAGCTCGATGGCTGTGTCGGTACAGGCCACGGACGTCATCAAGATACCGCCTGTGCCGGTCTTTTCGGAACGCAGTGAGATTAGATCCGGCGGCACGATTTCTGCCGAGGTGCACGCGAGATGCGTCGAGGGGGGTAGCCCCGAGTCCATCATGGTCGGTCCCGAGATGTCCGGTTTCGCCACCATTGAATCGAGTTCCGCGACCTTCCTGGTTGTGCGAGAAATCGGTGAGGGCTTTTGTACCGAAGGAACTGTCGAGGACATCAGAGAACTTAAGGACGTCACAAGGCTAAGGTTCGTTTGCGATCAATCGAGAGCGGAAATGAGGGGGTTTTTCATCGTCGAGTGCCTGGAGAATCACGAGACCCACATTCCTACGGTCAGGATCGAAGACGATGTAGGGCCGGGCGATATCGAGCTGCCGCCGACGCCGGTTTTCAGGTTTGCCTTCCTGGACTCCAAGGACAGCCGCCGCGAGTTCGATCCGTCCGTTGGCCTCCGCTTTACGCTCCTGCAGACGGCCCGGCGTCCGAACTTCGCGCTGGAATTCGAAGGCAGTTGGCAACAATACGAATCCGGGACATTTTTCGACGGTATTGCGACTCGCGAACGGGGAGATCACATCATGCTTGGCCTTAGTGTGGTGTATCGCCAGCCCTTCACGGAGGCGTGGAATCTGCAGGTCATCGGCGGCGGCAGCTGGAGTTTTGTCACGGATCTGACCCAAGAAGAGGCACTCGCCGGAATCCGCAAGGGTTTCGATGAAGGCTACGTTTCGCCCCATGCCGGCCTGGGTCTCGAGCTCCTCAAAGACAGATGGTCTGTGGACTTCCGTGGACTCTCACGTCCCAGGGGGCATCGCCTCGATGATTCGTTGCTCTATGAGTTTCAGATAGGTTTCGGTTTTCGGTTCTGATTCCTCGCCCCTCTCCCCGACAGCCGGGGGAGAGTGGGCGGGCCTTTTTCGAATCGATCCAGACGGCTCTGGCCGACCGGAAGGTCGTCGGGACTTCGTTCGTGGTTGACGAGTGCAGCGGCATTGAAGCGACGGCGCCGTTCTTTACGCCTGATTCCAGCGATGTCTATTTTGACGACGGAGATGACTAGCCAACTTACCGAGCAGTGCGAAGTACGCCGACCTACGCCAGGGCCAGCATTTTCTGCCCCTTTGAAGCCGAGGTCGGCGACCTGATCTTTGCCATTGTATTAGCATCTCCGGACGATGAGCCAAGAACCCGCCAAGCCCGCCGCCGATAAGGACCTGCATCTCCGAGCCTATTTGTCTCGTTGGTGGCACGAGCTCGTTCATCTTGATGGCCCCACCTGGCGTACTTTTTGGGCGCTTATGAAGTCGCCCGGCCAGCTGGCGGCGGCTCAATGTGAATCCGTCGGGCACGGTGGAGTCGCTTCTCCCTATAGCGTGCACCCGATTCGGCTGTATCTCACCATCAACATCGTATTCTTTTTTCTTGGACCATGGTTCAACACCGATGCCGGGAATCCCCGGCAGGTGACTGTCTGGCATGTCGAGCACAGTGCGGTGGTGCAAATGCATCCTCTATTCGAGAACCGGATGGATCGCCAGATCGAGTCGTCGGGTGTGGACGAATCTCTCTATCGGTTGATCTTCGATCAGAGGATGAGTGCCCAACAAGGAGCCGTGGTCTTTGTCTGGATTCCGTTGCTCGGTTTGGCCGGCTTCCTGGCCTACAGGCGTCGGCGGCGGTTCTTCGCGGAGCATCTGATCCTCGCGACTCACTTGATTTCATTTTTCCTGGTCTCGTTGCTGGCAGTGGGAATCACTGCCAGACTTTCATTCTTGCTGCCCGAGAAACCCTCAGTGGTCTTGGCGGTCATCGCCATAGTGGCATGGATGTTGTGGATACCGGTCACGTTTTATCGCAGCGTGCGACGCTTCCACGATCTGAAAAGCCACTTGGCGACAGCAGTCTTTTCAGGCTGGATGTTTGCCGTTTTTTTTGCAGGTTTCTTGATCTATCTACAGCTTCTATTCTTGTGGACTCTCTTTGGCCTGAGAGACCTGCGAGTTCTGAGCTGATTCTCTTCACTACGCCAGCGCAGTGAAGAACGCGTAAGCCTTGCACTATCATTAGGTCTCGAATTGCTCTTCAGCTCCAGCTCGTTGATGGTCGGCCAAGCCAGATCTTCACCGGGCTCGAGGGCGCTCTCAATCGCTCAGGGACCGGATCCTGCTGATCTGCTTCACGAGCGCCTGCCGGGTGGTGATCGCGACCACCACCCGCATTCTGCCGACTTTCCTCTCGGCCACCCTGACCTCGCCTTCGAGTCTGGCAGCGTGCCGGTTCATGGTCTGCAAAGCGACCCGGAAGAGCAGCAGATCCCCCGGCAGCGCTGGCGACAGAAAACGGGCCGACTCCACATGATGGCCGACGATATCGATGTCTGCGGCCGGTCGCGGATCTCCGGACTGCTGCAGGTGGTGGCGCACTAGAATCGCGCCGGCCTGAGCGAAGGCTTCGCTCATCAAGGCGCCGGGCATGATCGGCAAGCCGCGGAAATGACCGTCGAGGTATGGGGCGGTGTCGGGGATCCGGAAGTGGGCTTCGATCTCTCGTGACGCCAAGGAGGTCACGCGATCGACGAAGAGAAAGTCATCGCCGTAGGGCAGGATGGTGCGAATCGCCTGACGGCAGAGGCCGCCGTCGGCGTCGCGCAGGTCGTCGATCCCGGGAGGGCCGTCACTCATCGAGCCGCCGCAGGATCAAGGAGGCGTTGGTGCCGCCGAAGCCGAAATTATTCGACAGGATCGTGGTCACCTTTCGCCGCGTCGGTGTGGTGACGATCGGCAGGCCTTCGAACGCCGGGTCCAGGTTATCGATATTGATCGAAGGCGCCAGGAACCCCCGATCCAGCATGCCGATGCAGAAGATCAGCTCGAGGGCTCCGGCGGCGCCGAGGGTATGTCCGGTCATCGACTTGGTCGACGAGAAGGCCGGCATACGTTCGCCGAAGACCCGGCGTAGAGCCGCGACTTCCGCCAGGTCACCGTGCACCGTGGCGGTGCCGTGGGTGTTGACATAGTCGATCTCATTCGCCGTGATGCCGGCGTCGTCGAGCGCCGCTTGTATGCATGCCGCCGCCTGCTCACCGTCGGCTGGCGGCAGCACCAGGTCGAAGGCGTCTGAGTTGGCGCCATAGCCGAGGATCTCGGCGCGGATCCCGGCGCCGCGACGCCGGGCAGCCTCGAGCTCCTCGAGGACCAGAATGCCACCGCCGCCACTGACCACGAAGCCATCACGGTCCGCGTCATAGGGGCGCGAGGCCCTCGCCGGCGTCTCGACGTAGCGGGTGGAGAGAGCCAAACGCAGGGCCTGGAAAGAGGCGGTGATCAGCTCGCCGACGTCTTCGCCGCCACCGCAGACCGCCCGCTCGAGCATGCCATGGGATATCAGCTCAAGGGCGTGGCCGATGTTGTGGGCGGACGTTGCGCAGGCGGAGCTCAGGGAATAGCTGCGACCTCGGATGCCGAGCAGATTCGAAACCGTCGCGCTCGGTGCGCTCGACATCGCCCGGATGACGGAGTAGGGATTGATCCGCCGAGTTCGCTCCGACGAGAAGAGCACGCCGGCCCGGTAGACGGAGTGCACGTCCGCCGTGCCGCTGCCGACGATGCAGCCGGTTCCAGAGTCGCCGAGCTGCTCTTTCAACAGGCCGGCATCGGCGACGGCGTCGCGAGCCGCCAGGCAGCAGTAGAGTGCGGCTCCGGTCATGCCAGGCGACAGCTTCTTGGGTAGGCGAGCGGCCTGCCGTTTTTCCTCGAGGCCTTCGATCGATCCGGCGATCCAGCTCTTGAGCCCGCGTTGCCGCCAGGCCGGCTGAGCGCGGATGCCGCTGGCGCCCTTTTGTAGGGCCTCGACTGCGGTCGAGTAATCGTTGCCGAGGCAGGACATCAGGCCCAGGCCGGTGACGGCGACGCGGTGTTTCGCGGCTGGCTTCAAGGCAGATTCCATGCCTCTGTTCAGCTCTCGTTGAGCTTGGTGTTGAGCAGGGCGGTCACGTCGCCGACCGTGCGCAGACCTTGGAGCTCTTCGTCGTCGACGACGATGTCGAACTCGTCCTCGAGATCCATCATCAAGGTGATGGCTTGCATCGAGCTCAAATCGAGATCGTCGCGCAGCGAAGTCTCCGGCTTGACGTCGGCCGGCTCTATGTTCTCGTCAGAGGCGTCGAGCAGATGTCGCAGGACGCTTTGGTGAATCGCCTTGGCATCATTCATCAGGGCCGAAGTCTCTTGGAATACCAGGGCGCGGTCAAGCACGGATTCCCTAAACCTGTGAAGAGAGGTCTAGGAGATCTTGGGATCTTCCGTTCGAGATCGGAGTGCCCATCGTTCTTTTCGCCGGGACGCAGGACTCTGAACGTCCCAAGAGCCTGTCTTGCCATCATCCTTTCCAGGTAGTGGTCTACGATCCGCTGAAGTTCTCTTGCTTTTTCTTAATTCAGCGGTTAAGCCGTCGCAAGGTATCAAGAGGCTAGGGCTGAGTGTTGCTCCAAGCCGCGGTATTGCCGCTCTCGAAGCCGTCGACGAAGAGTGCCTGACAGTCACTCGGGCAATATTCATAAGCCCCGAGATCGAAAGCTCCGTCGGCCGGGCGCGCCTCGC
>JAOBYG010263299.1:0-17103 GCA_025403545.1 Epizoanthus stellaris
TTTCCACATTTTAAGAAAGAAAATGAAAAATATGAAAACATACTTTTCTTTGTATTTGCAAATGGTAGATTATAAAACAAATTGACTCAAATTGGAGCATTCGTTATGGAGTTATTATCTTTTGAAAGAACCGGAAGTAGAAATCCTCAAATCTCAATATCGTCCAATCAGAGCGTGTGTACATTTGATTCGTGATTCGAAGCTCCATATTCATGATAAAGATGGCACGAGCGCGTGCTTAACAGAAAAAATCAACCTCCTTAGCAACCTTCGCGTCGCAGGTCCCTTAAAACACATGTGTTCACCTACAAATTCAACCTTATAATATTGGTTTGGTCAGTGTTTGACTTGCTGTTGGGCTTCCTAGTTCTTTCCATATGTACCCCACATCAGCTACTCGTATATTCCTTCAGATTTAAATTGAGCAGTGGAACACCTGCATTCGTATTATGTCTGAAGTAGAAAGGAGTTGAACCATGCTCATATGTCGTATAACCCATTACATTTTGTAGGACTCAGAACTGGCAGCAGTGCACCAGAAGGTGTTTCCAACAGTTGTTCAGCATTTAGTGAGAGAGATTGTCTCGCCAAACCAAACTGTCAGGCATCAGGTGAGTATATGATGCATTTTCATTATGTATATGCATTGGAATTGTTTTCTATTATGGTATCGTCATTACAAGACAACAGAAACGGCATTGAGTTGTTAGTGTAACTATGTAATATAGTGTTGACATGAACTTAAATGAGCCCATTTATTTGTCAAAAAGAATAGGTTTATCCCACTGTTTGTGATTCATAACCGCAGAATAACCTATTAACTGTTTGTTGAGATTATGCTCATTTCATGGACAGCAGTAGCGCCTTGTAATGTTTACTTCTTGAAATACACATGCGAACATATTTACAGGTGTAAATAGTGTAGTGTAATTTCGTATTGTCCATGCAGTCGCCCTTCCACTTATACAGTAATCTGTTGGATACTTCAGGCTCAACATTCAATGTCAGTGCTTGCGGAAATTTCAAACAAGACTGTCTACGAAATCATGGAGCCGCATAAATCGGTAGGTCATATGCAACTCAGTGTATACATGTACATTCTCCTGCCTTGTGGTTTATTCAGTTATTGTTATCATGCTGTTCCTAGTGTTAGGGGTACGTGTTTGCATTAATAGGCGCCCACTGCGTTGTACACGCGTGAACAAATTTGTCATCAGTGACATCTCGGATTGGGCACCTATAATAATAAGTAAGAAGCAGAAAGTGTCGTGATTGACACGGTTGGAGTCCCTATATTGCTGAATACGATCCCTGTAACAGAAGGTCACTTAGGAGCAAAACAAATCAAGTCCTGCCACTCCTTTGGGTAATTCTGGCATTTAGATAGATAGGGATTCTGATTTGTTTTTAATTTTATTACACAATGTTACTGTCTTTTCTCTTTCTTGTTGCTTCTGCAATATTTGGGAATGCCCGTGTTTGATCTGGAAAAATAGTTTGTCGCTTATTATAAATGATAATGTTTGACAATTCTCTTTTGATTAATTATCCCTTCTACAGATCCTGGAAGATATGATTCCTCCAAAGGTAGATTATACAATTCCTTGAATTACATGTACTTGTTAACGCTAAAGTTATAATTGGAAAAAAGGAAAAAGGTATAATTGGAGTTTTGTCTTGGTTGTATTGAATTACATGTGACATAATTTCTTCTCTTTTTTAGAAACATCTACTGCGTCATCAACCAGTGAACACACAGATTGCATTGATGGTATGTGAACGGACAGTTTCATATGAAGACGATTCTTCGTATTGAGCCAAGTCCACACTCGTCACCATTGATAATTCAAAATGTCCTAGCTAGAAAATATGTAGAATAGCGTGGCATGTGTCTTACTGTATCCACACTGTACTTTGACTATGCAGACACAGTCTATAGATAACTTGAGGCAACATTATCTTGTTCTTGTACAGGATGGTAACACGTTCTGCACTACATTGGAACCAAGACTGTTTACTATGGAACTCGCAGTTGTCGAGCACAAAGTGTTCTTTACTGAGGTAATGAGCAACTGCCCTTCCAGACACTAATTTCTTCAAGAATGACACTTTGAAATATATGTAGAGTATTTTAAATTGTTGTGAGGAAAGAAGCCCCTTTTGCGAGACATTGATCTGGTCACTTGAAGAAAAATCTATTTCTTCTACTACTGTATAATATTATTTTTGTTATATCAGCTCTTTTAGTAAATAGAACAGATTGCGTTAAAATTCGTGCAGCAAGACATGTTACATTTGTTGATTTTTAGCTCAACATTGTTGTTCGAAAAATCGTAGTACCATATAACATCACCCTAAAAATACTCACACTTTTCAGTAATGGTGCTGAATGCTAGAAATGTCTCGTAGACATGTAAATTGTTTAAACTTTTGTAGTTTTGAACTTTAAAAAACGTTTCAGTATGAAATACAGTTGCCATTTATGAATAAACTATATTGTGTTTGTTCGCTTTCTTTGTACAGCTGTTGTCGCTTTGTGAGGCTGACGATGCTCAACTCAACAAGCTGCCATGTTACAAGTCGGTGCAGTCTCTCACGCCCCTGAGGATCAGTGCACTCAGTAAGTGTCTACACCATTTTGGTGTATAAGGCATCCAGTGTGACGGTTTGAGTGGGCCCACAGTGGTAGTACGAGAGCTCTATATTGCATTTAAAGTTTTGTAGAAAGAAATTGAAAAAACTATGTTAGAAAATATTGATGTGAAATATTTTCTACTGAATTTGTTTTAAAAGGATAATAATATTGTAAGTAAATAGGTAACTGTTACACTAGAATAAATAATATTTATTTTATTTCCAACATCATCTACGTTATAGACTGATTTGGGACAGTTAAGTGAATTAGCTAAGTTGTGATTATGTGATAACTTGTACTAGTAATACTCGTCGAACTGGTTTCTGTTGTGATGGGGGATGTTTTGGTCCTTGAATAATTACCAATAATAGGAATCTCAACCGTTATGCCATGACGTTCTTCATAGCTACATGTATATAACTTTTACGACAAAAGCAGCAGAACCCTTTTCTTTATGAGAAATCCTGATAGCACTTCCTTCTACGTACCTGCTCCGTGAATGTTGTGTACTAATTGTAAAGATGTTGACAAATTTGTCATGTATATCAGCATGTTAGACTTTAGAAAATTTCCATGTTAAAACAAAAATATTGTTTTAATGTAACTGAATTTTTTCCTTACCAGATGCACTGTCTGCCTGTCATTATATTGTGCAAGCACGAGAGAAGATCTTTACAGTTTTGTTCAAGGTATGTGGTGTGATATCTGTTATGATTGTCAATGAGAAAATTGTCAGATATGTATGGGGATAAATTTAGTAAACTTTTTCTTCTCTTTGCAGTCCCTGAATTCGTCGATTCAAGAAATACAGGAGACAGCAAAGGAATGCATGAGGAAGGTAACAGCTGAGGAATGTGCCCGAGTTAATATTTAATCGGAATTTGAGAATATGGTCATAAAATAAAATGTGGTCTAAAGATATGATAGCTGCTAAAATTAGAACAAGTTAGTAACTATTGTTAAAGTATTGTAGTTGTAGTTGTAGCTGCATTGTAGTCACCATAAAATCTTTTTTTAAATTTCGGATACATGTATCTTTGGTTTGTTGCATGGATTCGCTTTCAAAACTTTGCCAGCGTACCAATTATGGTTTACTCTTTCTCATAGTGAGGAGTTTCCACATTTTAATTTGAACTATAGTGCAATTGTGAAAGAGATTTACTGAGAGTTAGTTGTATGAAGTTACTGTAACCTGTAACTACACGTTTTCCTGGTATTACTAACAACTTCAGTTACCAAATGCTACCGGTGCGTTGTTTCAGTTTCAACTACCTCAGCCCCATTCCCTTCAAATTTTATTTCAATTTAGTTCATGGATGGTTTCAAGATAGATATGGAACATGTTCATATGACCATCAGACCATTGCTGATGATGCTGGGAGACCACAGAAGCCTCACTACAAGTTTGATCCAGGTGAGTACTCTTCTTCCCTTCCCTGTGGTCTACTCTACATGTCTCCTGTGTGTACACCGTGAGACAGAAGAATCAATCCACTATAGCTCTTTGGGTGATCTAATTCTTCTATCAATTCTTGTGATTAGTTAGGTTGGTTGGTTGTGTTGATCTTGTCTTTCAGTCACTACTGTTTTCTCATGATGCTCTTCTATGTCCACACCTAGTCCTGAATAGAAATATGTAACCTTTGTGCATTAAGCAAAATTTTGAAACTTCATACATAACCCTATCTAGCCTGATATTTTGTTTGCCTTCTCTTAGCTTGGAGGGGAAAAGCAAATTGCCCCAATTAACTTTATTATAAAACCTAAATATAATGTAAGGAATCAAAATCCAATTAGTAAGTGCAGTATGGCGTCATATGATGTCACAATTAGAGGCCCCATGTAGGACTTTTTGTTGATGTCATAAATGGTCTGAAATTACTTTAAAAAGTTTGAAAATGGACGTAATTAAACAAAAAAAAATTATTCAAACCAAGAAATGGCAAAAATCAGAAACTTTTATAGTGTTAACTGTACATGTTTCGGGGTTGTGGCTGGATAGTAAAGTTAGAGAGCTGGCAACTGGTTGAAAAATTTACGTCCATTGTAGCAAAAAAGCTCTGTTTGTCATTTCTGTTTTTACGCGAGGCTGCAGAAAGTCCTTGCCACTTCGCCTAGTGTTGTATGCTGTTTTTGAAACGATGACTGAAATAGTCTTTAAATTTTTAATAAATTTTGTTTTGTGTTGTCTCATTACAGCGGCTTTCTCACCTAATGGAGCTATTCCCAACCTCATTTAATGAGAAATTATGCGAACAACTGCTGGTAAGTTTACATTCTTGTTTGCTAACCATACTAAAATTTCTTCCCTAATGCCAAACATCACACTGAGAGAGGAGATAATTGTATGATCTTCTATGGCCAGAGACACTAGAGATGCTTTCCTGTTTTTGGGTGTTGTTAGTCAAAATTTCCCAGATCTCAAAAGTGAAATGGTCTTGGAAATGGTTCCATCCAAAATGGGCATGTTCTGGGAGTGGAGTTAGCTAGTATTCAATTTTGGACACAAACTAATTAATTGGCAGGCTTTGACACAGTGGAATGCTGTGTACATGTGGTTAGCCGTTATTGTGCTTAGCATTGCGATCAATGTTTACTATTCCATCAGACTAAATGCAGTTGTCTCAGACTGATCACACCAGACAAAAACATGCGTGTGAAAAGCAGTTGCCTCCAGCAAGACAGCGCTGAGAAAGGGAAAGTAGTTAAAATTAACCAGCAGAATTATTTTTATTTAATTAATACTGAGTTTGTTCTAGATAGACTAAACTAAAGCTAAGTCCTATATAGTCTAGTATCTATTTATTATCTGAGTTCGTTCTTACAATACTTTAGGTCTTCTTTCTTTTGATTCGAGAAGTTGGCAACCAATATATAGTTGTTGACTTGTGTTCTGTGGAACATGAGTTTTTGCTTACCCGAAGGAACTAATGTTACCCGAGGTGAAAGCCCGAGGGAAACATTTCTTCCCAAGGGTAAGCAAAAACTCATGTTCCACAGAGAACACCAGTCAACAATGGTTTTGTTATATCTTCATTATAAACGCTAATTTGTAGCGAAAGCTCTCCAGCTATGGGACATGAGTATTTGTTACCGGAATCAAATGATTGATTGAACTGATCACAACTCGCATACTATTTGAACGATATAACAATTAAGTTTCATATAGGGCTGCAAACCAGAACGGGTAAGTTCTATTGCAGTTACACTGTTCATCACTGTAACATTAAAGTTTGATTTCTCTGCAACTAGCAACACCTGAAGAAGTGGATTGAAGCTGTTATAGCAGCCGGTGGACAGCTACAGCCGGGAGCCAAGATACCACAGAGGGTGGAAGATGTAAGTTCATCTGACTTTCATCAGAGTAGGTGGTACATTCGTTATTTGGTCACTATGTATTGAATTAGTTGTTTTTGCATACTGTGGTGATGTTCTTTGCATCCCTATTTACCAGTGAGCTCCAATTTGCTGACCAAGATCGAGATTCCGGAAACCAACATATTATCTGTGATCCCTAATAGTTTTTCCTTCTTTCTTTTTTCTGTCGTCGTTATACTTGGTCCATTGGCAAGCGTGATTTTTCCTAAACATTTGTCACCCGGAAGGCTATGAGAGGAGTCTAACGATCTGCAACATTCAAGACCGTTGGTAGAAGTGGATGTGGGGAAAAGGGGGATTTGCATTAACTCTCCACAGAGCACTTTTCCATTGGGTTTTGTCATCATTTTATACTGACCGATGGTTTCCGTTCTCAGTTTGGATCTCCTTGTTTTCCATTTTGCTGTGTATCCAACAAAGTGTTTATTTCTTTGTTTGTAGGAACTGAAGCTGTGTGCTTGCATCATCAACATGTTTCACTTGATACCAGCGGCATCATCAAAGCTCATTGATCCCATACTTCAGCTACTGCTTCGAGCAGAGAAGGCGCTCATGCTAGAGGTACATGCCTGCGTTGTATGGCTATTTTCTTTAACCTTGGTCTCTTTGAACTGTTTTCTTACAGATCGCTTATTTAAGAACGGAACATGTTGTATGTATTTTCTACAACATTGGTGTCTTCTAGCTAATTTTACCTGGATAAAACTTCCAGTGATGCGTACTCGTTGTTGTGAAACAATTGGTAACTTGATGGATGAAGGTTGCTTGGCATTCAACATGTTCAATGCACCCTTGACATTATTATTGAACTTTCATCCAAGGCACCACTTTATTACTGCTTACAAGTAGTCACTGCCTCACACTGTATCATAATAACATGGTTCCCATTGATAGCAAGGTGTAAGTTCAATAAAATCAAATTCCTACAATTCTTTGATACCTTAAGAATATCAAGCCAAATTGATTGACTTGTCAAAATCAAGCGAGTGTAAAGGGGTTTCTAACTTTTTCATGAGAATACAAGCATATATACTTCCAAAAGTTCAAAAATGGTTGAACGGGTATAATAAATACATAAATTTGCATTAATTCAGACTTCTATATATTGGTCAAGCCAGTGCTCATTCTAAATAGAAACATTTTTAAATCCTCCCAAATTGGAAAATTTAGATATTTTAGCTGACTCTACGCCAGCAAATTCTTGGATAATTAAGTTGTCCATTCATGAGATATCATAAAGGCTTAATCAGACGATCATGAGCGTTTCACAGTGATAAGGGATGAGAGTTTTCTTCAACTCTTATAGACTATCATCGATCTGGTTAAATGACCATGAGTGTCATGTGAGAGTTGCATAAAAGTTGCGAAAACATTGACTTTCAAGAGTACTTAAACACATTTAAATTTGATAAGAGCGCATGATAGCTGGTGAGAGTGTATGAGAGTTGATAAGAGTGCATGAGAGTTGGCGATTAAATTAGATGGAGAGTTCCAACTCTACCAACTTTCATACTCTCTTTGTTTTAAACGGCCTTAACAGCTAAATGGAACTAAATGTGGCCTATAGTATTTGGAAGAACATTTCAAGACTTGTTGTTTTCCAACAGGTTGGCAGTCCTTTGAGGGAATCTACGTTCAAATTTCTGGTCCGTTATCCTAACCAGACTGTGGATCACTTCTTGCTTCATATTGCAGACAGTCAAGTTAATCGACTTCTGATGGTGAGTTCTAACTAAACTTTGTTACATTAAATTAACGTCAATTTGTAGTACTGCCCCTCTTCAGGGGCTATATCGTCACATTTAAGAAATTAACAAATATATTCCATTTTCCAAGTGTAGATGCACATAGGATGCCAAGACATGGTGAGACAAACATAAATGTGACATGAAACACAGTCAAGTGGCGTCACTGAAGTTCTCGCCGTGTTTCGACGTCTTCCGTGTATCTCTAAGTGGACAGACAGTTGGAAAATTAAATTTATTTGTTTTATACAATAGTCACATCTCTTTTCCAAGAAATGTCAATAATTCAAACTAGATTCAAACCAAACCAAACAGAGCAAAAAGTAAGTTGTTTTCTTGCACTTGTGATGTTGACATCATTTAGGTGTCTGTGCTGAAATAGGTAATGATTTTTGGCCAATCGGAGCATGTGTTATATCTTGTTTATTGTATAAACTCAAATCATAATGAAATGCAAGAGGTTGGCAGTACTGCACTGAGGTTTTTGTTATCTTCCAAAAGATACAATTCCAATAAATAACAGTAAGAAATGTATACAAATTGCTATACAACAATTGGAGTGGCAGCAACGTTTGGCCAGTTACAACATTTATGGTAATCCCAGTAGATCAGACTTGGAATTTCTAGATTGTGAACGTAAGTAATATACTCCAAAAGTGAAAACATAGCTTTTTCTAATACTGGAATGAATGACAAGCGTGTATCAAATAATATGGTAGTGAAACTAAATGACCATAGACTTGTCTTACCCATGTGACTTTCTAGAGTTAATCTGTGCAGCCATACTATATTTTGATAAATGTGTAGGTGCTACGGCAAAGGACAGGCATTTCTGACGCTTTTCACGTCGTACAACACCAGTTTCATGTTATTTCTACTGCTGTGTTTGTCTGGTTGATCTGTATTTGTAAACTCCCTCTACAGTATTTCCTGAACAAAGATGAGGGCAAGCCACTGAGGAGCTGCATTGAAGCCAACTCACTAAAGCTGGTCAACAGCACATTCAGTCTACCTCAGGTTTGTAGTTTGTATCCGTATATAATTTATAGTTAGGAGGAGAACTTACTTCTACACACTAGCATCTGAAATTTCACGTTCATTATACACTCAACTTGTTTATGTATGTACGGCTAAGACCGTGTAAGAGTGCAAATGTAACCTCTAAACGTAACCTCTAAATGTGTTACAAAATATTTGCGATCAAAGATGTTCACTTATGAGATGTTGTAACATACAGTATAATTATGGTTGCCTTATGGCTGGGGTTTCCTTGTCATTAGCGACCTTAAGCAACCAGGACGGCAACGTCGACAAGGACAGCACAATACAATAGCCTTAATTACAGAATACAATAAACTGCATGTGAAAATGCACAAAGCTGACCACCTGACCACCGTCATCTTCAGAAATACAGCGTGAAAAGCAAAACTAGGATGTATACTTCCTACAATTCTCACTCCTTCACACAAGGAACAATAAAAACGAATGGATGATACACAAAGGAAATGAGAAAACAAAGAAACTAGAATTTCAGCAGCTGTCGCTGTTGCCGTCCTAGCTGCTTAAGGTCCCTGTTATTGTTATTCACTGTCAGTGACAGTGAAGGATTTTATGCAACCAGTTTTCTTCCCCTCTGTTAGACTGCAACAGATGATCCAGCGGTTGCATACCAAAAGAAAATGGAGCTTCAGTTCCAGGGAATACTCATCATCAGGTGAGTGTCGAGCCAAGTAAGATACTTACGTGAGTGATGATGCCCTATCATGACGAGACCAATAGACTATGAGTAATTCCTCCCTTTCCTCTTGAATTCGTCGAGAACATTAACAAAGATCGAGATGGCGAATGAGCTGGCACATATTTGCAAGCAAATGCTCGAAGGTTTCGACATTTTGGATCGTGGGGGCCCCATCTTGAATAATGATGTCGATGTGTGATATTTTCTCGGTTTCATCGTGTTATTGTTTTGTATTGTATGGCGTTGCACTGCATTCCAGCTTGTTGTATTGTATTTACAACAGAGGGAACAACACATATTGACGTCATCATTCAAGATGGTGACGACCATGATCCAATATGGCGGAAAGGTAGTAATTATCGAACATTTGTTTGCAAGCATGGAATAGTAAAGAAAAATAAGACCGATCTTCATAGAGAGGAACTTAAATACTTTATTTCAAGCTACAACGGTGTTGGCAGCCGAATGTACTATCAACTCTACTACTTCCTCTCAATTTCAAAGTTGGGACCAAATCCTGGTTCAGCTTACTTTGCTTTGGGGATCCGCATCTGTTATATTACAGTGTTATAATATTAATGTTTCCCTTGCTGCAGGGTTTTGGTCAAATTCAATGACTCGTGGCTTCCTGAGCATCCAGTTCTGGTAAGTCATACATTGGTATTAAATAGAATAGATCAACGTTTTTGTGTTCCGTCAGTAGGTGCAATATAGCGAAACAAATAGTAATTTCGTAATTGGCGTTTTGTTTACTTTTTCCAGGAAGTCAAGGTAACATTTGAAAAACATATTCTTGTAAGAAAATGTAAAGGAAATTTTATGGGAAGACTTTTATAAAGAGATATTTTGGAAACAAATATCGGACAGAAAACAGCTACGTACTATAACAAACCCTGTTTGTTCAAAATGGTTTCATACGACAAGGAATTGAAACGAAAGGTATGCGTTGGAATTCGAATACAGTAGATTAGCAGTAAAGGTTAGAGTTCTGTCAGCACTTCTTTGCTAGATTTTCAAAGTTCTTAAGCAAACCCCACTTGTTATTCCCATCGTGGCCTTCGCTATGCTGGTGAAGGTCGGTTGAAGTCCCGGTAAAACAATGGTAAAGCAGATGGGGCATACGAAATATCCAAAGTAACTTATAAACTAACTGTTAGTCTTGTTTCTCCAGTGCTCAACATGTTTGAAAGTGTTTTGCAAGCCAATGTCTATTACGTTTTAATACTTTTGTTTCTATCGTGTCTTTGGCCCTATGACACAAACACTGCTGTTGGCCAATCAGATTGCTTGTCACACCTTTCCTATTTATAATATTATATAGTATGCCAATTATCTGTGTCTGTCTGGCTGCCTGCCCACCCGTCCCTCAACAATTCCCTGTGTCTCCTGTAGATTGAAAATCTTCGACGTGTCTGGGTATCCACTTCCTTTCAAGATAGGATAAAGAAGGTAACATCAATTTATTTGTTTATTCAAATTTTTTCCTCAAGAGAAAGGGGCACTGCTACAGGTTTCCCCAGTTTCAGGAGGTCCTTTGTAGGAATGTAGGTGACGGACCACAACACCAGCATTGGCCTACGCGTATTGACAAGTGCGTGTGGATTATTTTAAGTCCCCTGATAGAATTTGTTTAAAGCTAATGGATAGTGTGTTTCAAATGTTGTCATCCTGGTTATTTTTCCTTTCACAAGAAGGGAAGAGTATTTACTTCCACATTTAGGAAAATCTGCAAGGTTTAACCAAGTTTGTTGTTGTTGTTTATTTCAAGAGACTATTCTTAGGACTGTATATCACTTTGCTTTTGTTAATTTTGAGTTGTTTCCTCTTCTTTGTTTATGCAGGATGGTATCCCGGTACATCGATGGCGAGAGCCGAAACTTCTTGTAAAATGTCTTCTCAACTACATAAAGTATGCATTTTATTAGTAATGGATCCATTTTTGTTTGCAATATGTATTATTAAGAATTACAAGGCAGTTCATTATTTTCCAAGTTTTCATTCAGACTGCTATCAAGGCTAACAAATATTCAACCATTTTTTCATTTAGGCATCGCCCATCGGACAATGTGAAACTTCTATTCCAGCTGCTGAGAGTGTTTACCATTCGCCATGTTCCAGATTTCCATTTCCTCAAGAAATTTCTTGATGAAGATGTTGCGAAGGTGAAAACGAGCATTTCTTTTGTGCTACATGTGCCTTGTTATGTAGTGCTTGTCGTTTGTGACAATATCAAATTTAAATAATTTTGTTATTGCAGAATTACACTGTTGAGCAGAAGAGAAATGTGTTCTTCAAATTTGTGGAGCTGTTTCAAGATCAGAACTTTCTTCAAGACTTGAAAGCAAAGGTAACATCTATCAGGCTTCTTGTATTAGTATTTTTTGCATATTTAGCAAAGAAACCTTTTGTCGTTATTTTGAAATTATCTACAATTTTATTATAGGCAAATTGAACATGAACGGTATTGAATTTCTGCAAATTGCCGTAGGTGGGAAAATATCAGATTTCTGAGGTAAACCAGATATTGGTAGCAACTTTGCAAGTCCAGAGTTACTTTATGTTTTTTGTATTTTAAATATGAACAAACGCTGATGTTCTGGACTATAATTAATTGTACAAAAGTAAGTAGAATCTTGTAACATGCTCAATACTAATCACTGTAAAACAATTTGGAAAAAACAACATTCCAGTATGGGTTGTGGGCAATTCATTTTATTATGTCTTAAGGATTATTGGAAGATTGTACATACTTTTTAGATGAATATACGTTTATAGCATAGGAAAAAGTTGTCTCTGCAGTTTTGTTTGTTTTTGCTGTTGTTACATGGATAATAAAATGATGACCTAAACGTTATGTAAGATATTTCAGCAGTTTGAAACTTAGGATAGTTTTTAGAAGCGACAAATATGGTGTGCTTGTAGGCTAACCAATTTTTGTAAATCAACAGAGTAAGTGAATGACTAAGTTTATTATTTATTATTACTATATTCATTGACATCAGAAATATTTCCACGCAAACATATATTAACCGGATCTATCATATAAAACTTTTTTACCTGCTTTACCTGCAATATAATGGCATAAAGTTTTGCACATACCCAAGTTTAACTAATTGCAGGTTTTCAGAACTAGAATGCAACATTTGAAAAATGATACCACACTTTACTATTATACTAGAACGAAATTGAGAAAGGCATAGAGCATTTAGTTGCATGATTAGTTTGTGACTACATCTACTTGTGTTTTTTGCATCATCATCACAGGCTCTTCAGTATGTGTTGATCCCAATGTTTCAAGTTTCGTTCGAGAGAGGTGAGGGAAATGAAATAATTGGTGGACCTCCTAACCCAGACCAGGATGCCTCTGATAATGTCATCAGCGTCTTCATCGGCAAAGTGATAGACCCAGAAAACCCGTTTGGAATATCAATGGCTAATCACATTCAAAACCCATTGTCAAAGGTATTTTTACTTTAAATGTTTGTAACAACAAATGTTGTATACCGTATACCACAAATAGCATTAAATGTGCATATAATAATAATGTGCAGAATCATTCTTGTTAACTATTATATAATTTGATTTAACAATTATTCCCCGAAGTAAAGGCGAGTAGTGGTGGATATTTATCCAACGCTAGGAACCAACACTGAGGGGAATAATTGTTTTAGTATATACCAAACCAGTATATACTAAATAAAATTATTATTCTTTAGTTCCTGGGTTACGTACTGTAAGGTAAGCTAATTCGTGTTTCCAGTTTTCCCTTAGCTTCTCTTTGTTGTTTATTACTTGACTATTTGATTTTTGCATATGTTTCTATTCATTCGGAAATCATACTTCGTTCCTGCCACACGAAGATAAATCATATCACCTCGTGTAATATCTCTAATATATATCAAATGTAATTAATTCATACTGTAGGATGGAGTATACAGTAATAATTAAGGTTTAGCTAAACATAAAGACATCTGATTGTTAAGTGTGGACTTCTGTAGTGCATGACATACACAAGAATAGTACCTTCTTCTTACTTAATTTCGCGAATGCCGCTGTGTCGTATTTCGCTAGTATTTAATTTCGCGTTTTTATTGAATGCGTTAGTTCAGTGGTATCAAATTTTGCGAATAATATCGTTTTGTCAAACTTTATTTGAAAACTTCCTTCACTCAATAAAACACAACTACAACTTTCAAGAAGAATGAAACATTAATGGCGTTATTGATGATTGTAGAAAAACATTGTGGGAGACCTGCAAGGTGAGAGTGAGGAGTCAGAGGAAGCAAGTGAGCCCGAGCCGGAACCCCAGGAATGCTGAAATAAAATATCTTTTGTTGAATTTCACGATTTTAAATTTCGCAATTTTTTGAAATCGCGAAATTTAAAACGCACGAAATTAAGTCAGAATAAGGCAACTTCAAGACATTGAAATGTAGCATCTGCTTAAAATTGGTTCCCTAAAATGTATTCACTGCTTTTCTCTTGACAGGATGCAGTTAGAATTTTACTACTGCAGTTTTCAGCACTGCTCGTGGAACATGCGTCCCAACACATCCATGATGCTGCTAACAAGTATGGAAAAATATGTTCTGCTGATGAGTCAGATTGACCCATAGCTGTGTCTGTTGTTGAATTAATTCCGTCATTCTTCTATATTTTAGGAGACAAGGAAATAAGTTACGTCGGCTTATGACTTTTGCATGGCCTTGTTTGCTTCCGAAGCAGTGTGTGGTACGTGCATGCATTTATTGTTTGTAGTTTGCTGGTAACGTGATCCACTGTTTCAAGGAAGGTAAAACAAGAATCAGAAGACAATGTTGAGAACCAGGCTCCATAGAGTTAAATGAAAGTATATTAGTTGATACCGGCAGTTTGTGAGTTAATTATGAAGCTAGAATCCAATAACCAGTTGCTTCATTTAGTAAGATATATACAGCTTTCTATTATTCATTTGGGACGTGATTGTTTTAGAAATGGTTTTAAAATGTAGCGCAAGACAATCCACTGTCTGTTCGTAACATGTTGTTACTTCAACAGTCCGTGTTTAATACAGTTGATCGAATGGAGCTACATTGTTGTATGGATGGAACATCCTTCAACTTGCCCCCCCCCCCCCCATCCCGTTCTCTCCCCTTGACGCTATGCAGCTCCACCAATGTGCTATGAGTTGCTTCCAGATCTTTTTTACCATTCCTGGATCTTTCAATTTGTTAATGAAGATCCGGATGGGGACCCTGTTCTGGTTAATTAGCAGTCTGAGATCTTACCGACTGAACTTACTGCACATGGGAGATGCAAGCGAAGACTGAGGGAGTTTGAGGGAACTTTGTCATCGTATTTCATATGATCAGTTGCTCGCCCATTCCTTTTCCTGCACAGGACCCATCCACTAAGTACCATGGCCACCTATTGTTGGCTCATATCATTGCAAAGTTTGCCATCCATAAGCGGATTGTCCTACAGGTATGCACACTCACATCTCAGCAGCTATATGCACAGATCTATTAGCAGCTTAGTCTCTAGCAACTTGGCCTATCCGTAACGTTGTTGGTTAGGTACCATTGTTTAGTCGCTGTTGTTCTGTTTAAATAACACTCTAAATACTTATGCTATATTGTTTATTCGTGTTTGAAGAAACTGCGCTTTATTGGGAACTTCAAACTTTCCTGGGATAAACACTTTTGAATTTTAGTGATAGGACTGCAACAAATTCACTGTGTGTTTGATTTGAAGGGAACTAGGGACCCCCAACAGTGTCCTGAAGTGTGCTTAAAAATACCCGACCAATCAGAACACTTTCTACTTCCTAGTTATTGTTGTAGGTGTTATTTAACTGCTGTCTGAGGTGTCGCTGATAACAGAGTTGTTCATACATGGCCAGTCAGCACGTGTTTACTTACCCAAATATAGTTGCACGATGCAGGGGGGTGACTGCTTATGTGAGCACGTTCCCTTCAAGTCTTTTGTCTGGAAAGGTTCTCTATTAGTTAACCTCATGTGTCTAGTTAGGATTTTGTATATTTGGATGATTTTGTAATAATTATGAAGATATTTTAGATTGATTTTTTTCAGTTAGTTTATAAATCTATAATTAGTTATCTTGTATATTATAATCGTGGGAGCAAAAATGATTGAAATAAATGTGAACAATATTTTTAAAAAACGTTTATAAATCTTACATGAGTTCTAAGAGTCGTGAAGGTTTTTCAGTTTTAATGCAAGTATTAAGTTTGACAAAGATATACTGGTTGACAAACTGGTTCTGTCCACACAGGTTTTTCACAGTCTGCTGAAAGCACATGCCGTGGAGGCCCGCAGCGTTGTACGTCAGGCCTTAGAGATCCTGACACCATCCATGCCGGCGAGGATGGAGGATGGCAATGTAAGATTTACTGTGTTGGAACAGTTACAAGTAGGAGCTGTAGCTGTATCGACCAGTATCGGCTCATAAATGACAACCTGTGCAGGCTAGGGAAAGTTATTTGCTCACTTTGTGCATGTAGAAAAGTAATGCACAAATACAGTATTTCGCCAAGGCAAATGTTTACTTATTCCAGTGTTCTGTCAAATTTTGTCACCCACAGGAGAATGGAACAAGTAAAAAATTGCATTGGCAAAATAGTGTATTACCTCACGCATAATTGATCCAAGATAAATTTTCATTTACCTTTTTTTTAATTTTTCAATATTAACTGAGATATTGAATCAACCTCTGTTGTGGGATGTCTGTTATGACTGTTTATCAGAAGACTGTGGTTCTAAATTTAAGTGTACTTATATTAATTTAACCTACCATGCAAGATATTCATTTTCGCTGCAAGAGAAAATAAGTATCTGCAGGCAGGCAACTGAGAATCTAGCTTTTTACATAGACGGTTAAAGCACCAAGTACTACTATAGAAGACTATATCTACTGCATAGTTGCCCTGTTGTGTGAAGTACTAATGCGCTTATATGTTGCTTGTTCAGGCCATGTTGACCCACTGGACCAAGAAGATTATTGTTGAGGAGGGGCACACTGTCGCCCAACTTGTACACATGCTGTACGTATCTAGTGAGAGTTAGTCTGTTTTGGTCATGGTTGTAAACAATTTTTATATTTAGGCCATTAGCGCCTTTCCATTGGTCAGGTCAGGCCTGGTCTGCCTATGCTGTCAGTTCTCAAAACTGAGGAATGTATAGCAATCATCGGAACTAGTTCAGGTCAGATTGTTGGCTCTGCTAATGGAATAGAACTGCTCGGCAGTTCTCCAATTCCGGCGAATTTGGTGAGTTATCACCATCGACATTGGCCAGAACCAGTTCTCTCGTGCTGACCAGACCGAGTAATGGGAAGCGCTCTAATTATCATATGTCAAATGATTGCGAGTAAATTGTGTGTACCATAGCAAGAATAACCTTGTAGCCTTGGTCTAATTGACTTAGGATACTACGTTTCAGTTCTCCACTGTTGCTCTTAAACCGTGTTCGTCACACATACTGAAGTGTAGATTACAACAGGGTTCCCACGGTCATGGAAAGTCATGGAAAGTCATGGAAAGTCATGGAAAGTCATGGAAAGTCATGGAATTTGAAAATACCTTTTCCAGGCCTGGAAAAGTCATGGA
>JAOBYG010264409.1:0-17097 GCA_025403545.1 Epizoanthus stellaris
GAGCTTCAAAATTGAATAACTTTTTTGGTATTCAACCAAATCACATGATCTTGGTGTCATTTTAAAGGTCTTCTTGAAATATAGATTGTGGTGTCATTTAATCACAGTTTTGAGGCATCGCCAAGCGGTTATATCAAACCTTACAGTAATACACATTAAAATCTATGGAATATTCTACAATAACCATACAGATATTTAACCATATAGATATTTAAAAACACACAGATAAAGATCAATAAATCTGAGTATTAAACCACGATGAAAGAGCATGACAAGAACACTCCCAAAACAATTATCTTTTCTCTAACTATGTATGGCATTACCAGTGTGGTCAACTACATGTACTTAATGATGAAACTCAGAAACCAGGCTTTTCAGCCAACTGATTCAAAGGGAAAAATAAGCATTGCCTGGTGGGGATATTCCATTCACTTACCCACCAGGAATGCAAGGACAGGATTGTGAAAAGTTGAAAAGGAGATGGTGTAAAACATGTGGTGGTGTCAACAACAGCCCTCAGCATGGGAGTCAGCTTCCCCAATATCTGTCATATCATTATGTCGGGGCCTGCTACAAATCTTTTAGATTTCCACCAAAAAGCAGGAAGAGCTCGGCAAGATGGTTTGCCAGCAGATGTTGTGACATATTTTTATGGGCAGCAGCTTGCCCATTGCGAAGATGATGTGAGAACAATTTTGAAGGCAACTGAATGCTACCGTGTTGCAAGCTATGTTTGCTTCGACAAGGACATTGCACCTTTGCAACCAGCACATGACTGCTGTAACATGGTTCATACAAATATTTTGGGAAAAAATTCAAGGACTTTTCAAAGACTTTTCAAGGATATTTTATACTTTTTCAAGGACTTTTTCTTGCATCATAATACACAAATTTTCTATTTAAGCTTTAAACTTTTTATTCAAGAAGAAAAGTTTGCTTACCACCAGTTGAAAACAGTTTAGGTCGCTACTAAGAGTTTATTCCAACTCTTTCAGTTTCCTAAGTTTCAGATTAAGTTCCTTCTCTATATAAGCTTTTCTTTTTGCAAGTGTTATATAATTCCTTCCTTCCTTATTATGAGAAGAAAGAAAGAAATGAGCGGATCACGGATACTTTTCGTCTAATCCTGCATGGAATGCTACTAGAATTCTATGAGCAAAGTTAACTAAACTAAACTTATCACAGAAGCTGTAGTTACTTATTCAGTTAACAAAATTTAAAAATTTGAAAAATGGAGGTTTTGGGGATGGAACTCGTTAAAAGCAAAATTATTTTTCATAAATGCTGTGAAATAATAGAGTACCGATTGCTGGAATTAATCATATCTAAGTAGTACGACCCCTAATGGATTGCAAAGAAATTGCATTTGTTATATTATTTACCTGTTCGGTCTATAAATCACTCAAAGAATACAATACATGTATCATGTTGTTGTTGTTGTTGTTGTTGTATTATTATTCTTATTATTGATATTGTTATTGTTATTGTTATTATTATATGATATATCATCAAAGAACGCTCAACTTCATTAATAGCCTGCCCGCAGATGCTTAGAGAGCCCTTTCTCGCTGCAAAGGAAAATAAGCGTCTGCGGGCAGGCTACTTCATTAAAATCTTCTGAAAATTCCATCTGATCTTGTTACATTATCTACATAATTATGCACTTGCTGTCCCGAAATACTACCGGTGGTGCAGACAATCCTATATCTGACCGCACAGTAGTTATGAGGTTATTTCCATCAACCCCATTTGGCTATTCGTATTTATTCATACAAAGGTTATAGTCTTATAAACTGATAGTTCCACAAGACCTAGACACTGAATGGAAACGGAACAGATAAAAAAACTTCCATTCTTTTCCATTCCGTCCCCAGTGTTTTTTGGGTTCTAGTGCTTCCATCTCTGATTCCGTCTCCATCGCTAGTATAAACATGCAGCAACAAACTTTGTACAATCATCAGTTCCAGTCCGAGCTGAGCTACCCCCCTCCCAACACTCAACAAAATGTGCAAGTTGCCTCGTCACAGACTCACATACCTCCATAACTCATTAGTTAACAAAGAAGTGTCGATTTGACGAAGATAAGCTACATCAGCAGGTTTCGTCACCACAATAGACTTAAAACTCAAATATTCGATAAACATTTACTTTAAAAAGATATCATATTTGAATCATGGCCATCTCGCTTTCACTTCCACTGACTGTCATTTGACTTTGTGCATTGCAGTTCAATTAATAGGCAATAAACTACAAGGGCAAGGCAGTGCAACACCATGACAGTTACCCAAACGCAAAAGAAAGCGGACAGGAACTTTTCCTTTGTGTAAGGTATAACAATTTCCTACTAGTGATGTGTTGTGCTGTTCTGTACTGCACTGCGCCATGCATTGCCATATTTATAGATTGATATATTCTATACGTAGCAATAATATCAAAACCTAAAATTTCCGTTGTATACTTAAAACAGGAAGTTCTTTTTATTGCGACATTTCGCAGCACTTCGTACTTGGAGTGACGTCGAGATGTCATGCCCCAGAAGAAGGATGCCCAGAGTTGTGGCGTCTTTATGTTGAAGGTTGGCTAGATGAAAGTTTGCATGGCTCTTAATCAATAATTGGAAATGCTTTCTGTGTGAATTAATATCTTTGCAATTCTTTGACCACTGTAGCCACTCTTAGCCCTTTAACTGGGCATTACAGCTGCAAGAATTGAAGTTCCTAAATAGCATGAAATTGCAAGTATAGAAAATGTATTACGAATAACCAAAAATAATAAGAAAATGTGTGTTAAGTTTATTAATATATTTTGCGGAACAAGAGGTTTTATTACTAAGAGTTGTCAAACTATTGTTGTTAAATAAATACACGAACATATAACTGAATCAAAAATGGAACTTGTGAAACAAAATTTCATTTTTATTGAATTGGAGAAAAAATTGCGAATATTTTATTTTGTGCGAGTATTTTTGCTAGATCAATTTAATTTTTACCAGATCATTTTTTGCCGCAAATTACTTTTTTAAAAAACCGAAAAATAAATGAAAATTAAAATCCTGCAAAAGGTCATGCCCTATACGGTAAATAATATAGATTGTATAGCAAAAAAGATAGTGCAATGTAAAAACTGAAATATCTTCGGTTATATTGACGTTCAAACTATTGTCTGGGAAGTCGAAAGAATAATAGATACTGCATATTATTTATCAAATATTCAAGAAACGTTTTAAATATCTTTTTAATATAATATCATGATGAGCTGGTTGATATCCAATGAATTCGTTTCTTGCGATTCCTCCAGATGGCAGGATGTGCATGTCAAGGTGAGAAAGGGACATTTAGTCAGATAAACTGATAACAGAAATAGTCTTATTGTCGAATATTGAAATTCTAATTTCGATTATAGATATCAATGCAAAATATCTGCAATACGGTTAGCAGCATTACTATTATTAGTTCTTATAGCTCGATTACCACTCAGTGACAATAAAAAAGGTTGGAGAAAAAAAGTAACTGTGTTTCTGTTTTCTATATTATTTGCTGTACAAGTTTGATGCCAAAAATTGCTCAGCGCACACAACAAATCCTCCACATGCAACTTCAGTGGCGAAGGGTGCTAAAGAACACAAAGTTCCTAAAATAAAATATATAGGTACGTATTTGAGGGAAAATGCACCTTTTAAGGATCCAAAAAGAGCTACATGGTCTTGTTGCAGAAGATGCAGTCTTAATGAGATTTCCGACGGTATAATAGCCAGGGCAACGCCGCAACATACAGTACCCTTGGCGAGGCACTAGACGATCTTGGCCACCGCAGACTGGCACAGAGATACATGTAGAGCATGGATGTGTAGATAGAGATAACAGATTGCTTAAACTGAATAGTTCTTTAGTATAATTAGCTGCATTAGGTATGGGTCGTACTGAGACTAAATTGGGCTAAATTTTGTTTATTTTTCATTAACGTCTGTCAACACAACCAGTTTCCAAGTGCAACCAATTCCGCAAACTGACCAAAAAGATCAAATAAGCCATAGTAAATGGGTGGAGCAGGCAACCAAAGACTGTAAACAAAAAACAGCATGCGAAAACTACAGGGCACATTTGGGTCAAATTCATTGTAGTCAGTGGTAGTCATGGATGGTCGGCATTACAGAGGTCAATCTCCTTCTTTCTTCCCATTATTGTGGAACATTAGATATGAAAACAGAGACCAGTGGCCTCTCATGGTTTGGGATTTCTCAAGAAGCAACCCGTGCCTGCACCAGCACCGAGAACTCCAGTAGACACGCATATGGGTTTGAGATTAGTCAGTTCTGAGGCCGATATCGGTAAAAGTAGTGGTAGAAAAACCAGCTCCCAGGCAAGGTCAAGTACTACTACTAGCCCAGTATCACCAAATGAGAGCGAAAGTCATCTCCAGAGGTCCAAGCTGTCAAGAAAATGTACGAAATGTGGGACAAAGATGTTCAGAAGATACTGGTACAGCTATGGTCCGAAAATATCGAGGCTCGAGAGCACATCGCCAAACCTGGATGCAAGAAGACCAAAGAGAAATGCTCCAAGAACTGAAAATTAAATATCTTATCGATCATTACAAGGATGCAAAAACCTGCAAACTGGGGGCCATATGCAGAAGACCTTATTATGACGACACTGATGCAGTACTTGGTTGCTGAGACGTAATTACACTTAAAAATGTTATGCAAGCAGGCACAAATAAACCAGCGGTGGGTCAGAGAAAGAGTCTGCAGACAGATCCAACAAGGGAACCAATGGAGACAGAGGACAAGGCCGCAAATGGTGAAGAAATGCAGGCAGCACGACATAACAGAAAATAGACAAGATCAAGAAAGAGGCAGCGACAGAATGAGCGAGATGAGAAGGAAAAAGGTGTGTTCATCGCAAAATATCTGACCCCTCTGGTTCATAAAAGTCGGCATATAAACAAACATGCATTTGAAATTCCTTTTGCTAAAACTGATTATTTTAAATACTCTTTCTTTCCAAGAACAATCTGTGACTGGAACACTCTGCCGGTAGAGGCAGTCGAAGCCCCATCCCGCAAAGCATTTCTAAATATGGTATAAATCCAGATTATTCAATTTTTAACTATTTGAATTTTCCATTTGCTTTATATATATATATTTTTTTTATTTTTTTTTTTATTTATTTATTTTTTTATTTTATTTTTTTTATTTTATTCTTCTTTTGACCGCTGACCGATTTGCAAGAATCATCACATAGATGGAGGCAAAATAAATGGTAAATGGTGTTTAAACAAGTTGTTGAAAACATGAAAACAGACACGAAGGAGTTTATGACAGGTTTCGCTCAGATGCAAAGCCACCAGATGTCAACAATGAACAATTTTCTTGGCGCCATGACCAATGTTTCTCCAGCTGGATCAGGGCAAATAACTTTAGATCTTGAACTATTTTCATCAGTACGTCCCATATTTTCTCTAAAAAATAATGATTTCCCACATTTTAGGGGGTTGGTTCAACCCCTCCCCTCCCCCCCCCCCCCATTCAACATGCGGCATGTCAACTTACCAATCACATAATACTGTCGCCAAAATATATATTAATAATATCACCCATTCCTCTCCACTATCTCTATGATATCTATTTATAATAAAAAAGTTCACAGAAGAAACTGTTTTTGTTCTCAGGTAGAAAACTTGATGATGGTAATGGTTTGAGTGGTGCAGGACGATTAACAATTGCCCTCCAAAGCTTTTATGGATTAGTTATTCGGAAAAACAAAGGCAATGCGAAAGGAACGGCTAAGACAACAAAGGCAATCCTTCACCATTATGCAAGCTCACCAGAAAAGCCACAAATCGACTTCTGCCTAGAGGGCCCTAATTCGTGGTGCAGCTACCAAAGGGATGTAGCCAAAGGAACCAAACTACACCAGCTCATCAAAGACCCCTTCCCCCTGCAGTGGGGGTGCTTGATCGTTTAGGGGATAAAAAGTTCCTTGCTGGCAGCGAGATATGTGCCACCCAAAATGCTAATGAATCCCTGCATCATGTAATCTGGGGACTAGCTTCAAAGAACCAATTCACGTCCTAAGCAGAAAACAGTGCAGCTATCAATCTGGTAGTGGCATGGAGTTCACCTACACTCTGTTAGTACCAATGCTTGGCCTGGAGAAAGGCCAAGAAGGCAGATGCATGTGCGCACGATGAGGGTGTACAGTGCAAATCTCAGGCCTTCTATGCTGAGACGGATAAAGGTAAGGGAAAAGGAAAGAGAGCAGGGAAAGGGAAGGACATTGCTACAGGTGCAAAGAAGAAAGGGGGTGCACGTAGAAAAGGGGGGAAGAAAATGTAAGGCGGTAGGCAACTTGTGTGGAACTCTTATATGGAAACAAACTGTCAGTAAAAAATAACCATCTCCAGGAACAGTTAACAATTTATTTATTCCAAAATCTGAGGAATGATTAAGTCACAGTGAGTGAGTCAAATTCACAGATACAAAGACACAGAGACATACGGACAGACAGACCGACGGACATGCAGAGATCCATAGCAGCTTACACAGCACGAAATCGCATGTTTCCGTAAGTCGGAAACATGACGGAAACGTAGAAGTGGCTGTTTCCGTCATGTTTCCGTTAGCGGAAACATAGAAGGCTCAAATGTCTGTGTTTGAACGTGTTTCCGTTACGTTTCCGTAACGGAAACAACCATTAAATGTTTCCGTCAAGTTTCAGTAACGGAAACAAGACACGTCCTCGTGTTTCGTTCACGTTTCCGCGGAGTTTGAAATGCGTAAATTTAATATCTTAAATGTTTTTGACACAAAGATTACGAATGCCAGGTAAATGAAATTGGCTGGTATCGAGAGTGGAAAGAAATTTAGCAGCAAATTCTAGCTTAGTTGACTCGGCATGCACGTGCCTATTAGTATAAAATGGAAACGAAAAGGATACATTTGTTTCCGTACATACATCTTTATTTTCGCCAAAATGTTTTATTTTATGACAAAGGTTTGTTTTACAGAAACGTTTCAGTGTACCAGTAAAAATTGCCTCCGTCGCATTTGCAATAGCAGTTTCCTGTTCTTCTGGACGCCTTTAGCTATCACTTTTGCTTTCTTTCTGATTGATTGCCATAATGTAGAGGTAAACTTGAACATTGTTCAGTAAAAAGTCAAAATGAAAATGGGAGGCCGAGAGAAGGGACGAAGAGGGGGTAAGGTACCATGAGACGCAAGTTGATATCATCGTTTATGATTTTTTTTATTATCTTCTATAGTTAATACAAGTAGGCCAGATTGACATGGATGAAAAAAAAAGTGTTTTGGGTGTCGGTTCCCAGTGCTAGACATTTCGGTTCAGAAAACATTTGATTGGCTCAGCCTCAGATATGCATTTGGATATGCCAGGTATCTATTCCCAAAAAAAACCCAGTTATGTTGCAAGTAAACATTCACAGTTTGTTTGTATGTATTCCTTAGATTTAACAGCAATGACAATCAAGCAGTTGCTAGGAAAATTGTCAAATAGGTACGGGCACTGCATGGCAAAGGCAAATGGACAAGGGCTGTCATCAAAGGTACATGTACATCACAGTTGTCTTCACCCTTTTATATGTACCTATTTTAGAGTACTACTTAAATCGTTTATGGTGTAGTAAGTGTTTTTTTAGTAAGCCCCAATCACTTTTAGTTGTCAAAGGCATGTTTTAAATGTCTAGTTACTTGTTCAACGCTGGTAGTGCCTGGTATTTGAATCAATACATGGACCTATCACTTAGCTGCAGTTATATTCCATTTACAGATGCAGCATACCAATACTGGAGATCACTTCGCGATGATGACACAAGAAAGAAGCAAGGCTCATATAAGAAACACCGGAGCCAGTCAAAACGAACCATTCGAATGAAACGGGTAAGTGTATTTCAAACTAGTAAAGCAGTAAGAAAGTGTGTGCATTTGTCTGGACAAATAGGAGAACATGAGAACACGAGTTTTCTCCCTGTTTTCGGGTGTTTTTCTGCATCATTCACATGTACATTATTGTCCAGACAAATGCACAACACTGTTTTATTGCTTTTCGAAAATATTTGTTGATAAAGAAAGAAATAAGAAAAGAAAATAATTCAGCAAAGAAACATTTTATTTTGCACTCGCCATTAGGAAAGCAAGAAGCATTAATAGCTGGACGCGTGTGATAGCATGGCATCAAGACTTTGAACACGGTTGTATTATTTCCGTCCTGTGGACAGAACAGGTTATATGGACATGGACACGTTATATCTTGTCTATTTTCGAATAAGTTTTAGTATAAAAAGTGTAAGGTTCAACTGTTAAAATTACAGTTTAATTGAGTATTTTATTGGACATATTTGCTGAGAAGCTGTTAACTTGTTCCTGTACAGGCATATTTTGAAACTTACAGTGCACATGGCAAAAGAATAAATACAAAGAAATGTTTTTTTCTAAATAATTATATGTAAAAGTTTGAAAATGGTCATACAGAACATTATTCTATATTCTAAATGTCTCTTTCCCTCCTATTCACTTTTAAAAACACTTAAAGTTAGTTTCACCAGGAGCAATCATGAAACAGTACTGAACATGGAGGATGGGGTAGTGTCTACACACCAGTGTTCGAAATTCGCAAAAAAAGCTATGTGTACTCTGTGCATGTAACCTAAAAATGTTACCTGCACCAGCATAATTCAGCATGCACAACATAAAATTAGCTTTGACTAATGTTCTAAATTCAGTCTTCTTCGTCCTCACATGCCAACTGCTTCGTTCTAGGTCCGTAGGGTTTGGTCATTCTCCTAGGAAGTTTGCCACTACTTAACCACTTGTAGATAGCTTCCTCTGGGTCATAGTCATCTTCATAACGTGTGTTACATAAGTTGATGCTCATCAGTTCCGTTAAGGTATCGGACTTCAAACAATTTCTCCAATATGGCTGATGATACTGTTATCTTTTTTCTACTTGAAAGTATTTCATGTCGAGGCCTCAGAAAATTGGAGAGTTGTTTTGCTCTTATGGTGTGCCACTGAATTCTCGTAATCAGTTGTCACGGAAAAATGTTGAAAATTATTAAATTTTGTTTATCACATCCAAACTATTTATAACATATTTATAATTGTTTCTCTCTCTCTCTCTAGAAACTGGAGAGGCGTCGCAGGGTTCTGGAAAAAGTAACCATGTCCAAGAATGACAAGAACAAGGCCAGTCATCAACTGTCATCGCCAGAGGCCATACAGTACATGTCTTCTGAAGAAAGCGACGTGGAGGCTCCACATCCTGGTACTGGACCAGGGCCCCACAGGTGCAGAAAGCTGCCATGGGAACGAACAAAATTGACCAATATCAAGGCAGCATTGGACAACAGTTACAACATGCCCCTGACCCCTGCTCAGCGCAGGACGAGCGCTCCTGTTCGCAGGAGTGCAGTAGAATCCACAAGACCTGCGCCACGGGAAAGCCCAGGTTGGACAGTTAGGGACTAGTGATAATGAGACATTTTAACTGCTAGTTTTAATCTGCTATTTGAACATTTTCTAGCAATTATATTTAAAATAGTTGTAGGGCTGCAAGATGTTTTTTTTTGGAAAAGTGACAAAAGTAATATTTGGATTTAAAGCGAACACTGTTAGTACTTGAGTCTGAATACAGTTACAATTGTACTGATCTTGAATGTTGTAGGGCTGTGTTGTTTATTCCGAGACTACTTATATTATATATATATATATACTTCTGTGTAGTTACTCCTATTTTTTGTCCATTCAAACTTTACTGTACATACAAGTTGTAATAAAGAATTCACAGTGGAAACTACAGTGTCGTTAAATCATAAATGTGTCAATTGCTGAAAGGGCTTTGCGTTTGATGAAGCACAAGTGAAAAACTTAATATTTGTAACAGTGTATGCAACCTGGAAAATAAACATGTCTGTGCTGAAAGTTGACAATGAAAACTAACATAAGCACACGATCGATTCCGCGAAAATAAAAGTGTAACAATGAGTACATTTACCGGTACACGTATGTTGCGTGAGAACCACTTGCAATTGTACTGGCATTAAAAAATGGAAACTAACGTAAATGTACGATTCCAGTATCAAAAACAAAATAAATGAAATCTCCGGAAACAAGGGTTTCCACGACAATAAAGGTGCATGTGTTTCCGTTGCGTAACTGACACGACTCAAACGTGTCGGGGACGTCTGATATTAAAAGGAAACGTGACGGAAACGTGAGTATAAGTGGTCCGTTTCCAATGTAACCACAACGTCGGAAACGGGAGAAACCGCTACGTTTCCGATGGCGGAAACATGTGTTACCCGCTACGGAAACACATGTGGCCTTCATGTAACCGTCACGTTTCCATTTGCGGAATTGCATTTTTGCATATTAATCAATGCCAAGGCCCCATGAGAATCGCTTATGCTCCGTTTTCTCTTTATGTTTGTAATTATTCATTATATGTTTATTATTATGTTTATATCATAATAATGATGCATTGTTATTTCAGTTTTCTTGTCAACATATTATTACATATTTTAGCTGTTATCAGCTAAAGATAACAATCTAGACTTTAAGCTCCTCTCCTTGAATGTGCGAGGACTATGAAATTTTAAGAAACGCAAGTCAATCATAAATTGGATAAGTAAACAAAAGGCTGATATAATTTTTCTCCAAGAAACTCATAGCGTTCCTGAAATTGAAAATGAAAGGAAATATCAATGGAAATGAAATATGTTTTTTGCCCATGGATCAAATAAATCAAAAGGAGTGCTTACTCACAAAAAATGGCTTAGAGTTCGAAGGCAAAAAAGTCAAGATTGACGAAGGATGAAATTCAAGGTGCATTGTTCGTGATTATTAATGTTTATGCACCAACTATCACAAAAGAACAAATAAGCTTCTTTCATAGTATAGAGCAACACTTAGAAAGCATAGACTTAGATCCAGAAACCAACATTATTATCGGAGGTGATTTCAATGTTACTTTTAGTACTGATATGGATTGTTCAGGTGGCAATCTCGTTATAAAAGAAAGCGTCAAGATACTTGAAGAAATGAAGATAAACTTCGATTTAGTTGATATTTGGAGAATTAGAAATCCAGAGATAAATTTTTTTACCTGGAGACACAAATCTCCCTTTATTCAAAGAAGACTTGATTTTTGGCTAGTAAGCGATTCTCTGCAAGATGATATAAGTACAACTAATATCATTCCATCGATAAAAAGAGATCATTTTGCGATTAATCTTAAATTCAAAAGTATTGAAAAACATAAAAGAGTACCGTCGTATTGAAAATTCAACTCAGGTCTTGGAGACGATCCTGATTACGTTAAACTAATACACACAAGATATCCACAGTGGATAAATGAATTCAAAGATGTAGAGGATAAAAGAGCCCTTTGGGACCTCATAAAATATAGAATAAGGAAGGAAACAGACCACACTCGCAGTATCACCAAGAAAGTCGAGATTCTCAGTGCAAATATGTGATCATATATCACTATGAATGAATATCAGGAGAAAGTGTCGTGGGTTCTCGTGCAGGATGACAGCGAGAAGGCTCTTATGAATGTATACAGCAGTTAAATATCATACGTGATACAGTGTTTGTTGACATACACAAAGACACATACATGTCATTTACTGTTAATAGAAACTTAATTCTATTTTCTTGAGCGCTCAAAAAGGTAACTGTTTAATTCGTAGGACACCGAAATGACAATTTTACTGGAATCTAAGTCAAATCTCGTCAAGGAAAAGATCGCTAGAGGTAAATAAACATAACGACTCCATGTTTCGATTTGCCAGTTCACGAACAGCACTTTCCCAACATGCCAGTAAACTCCAATTGGGATTTTATATTTTAAGATGCTACGTAAAGGACTTAATGTCATATATGAACTAGTAAATTCTTACCAACAACGTGTTTATATTGCTAGCATATTTGCGTTTCTGGTATAGTGTTTTTAAAGCTGACCCGTGTGTGGCTACTGGCCAAAGATTAAAGAGTCAGAAAGTTTAGGCATCCTGTTTTTGACACTACTAATTTATGGAATGTTTAACACAATGGATTGGTTATTTATTTGGTCACGTCCCGTATATATCATGCTTCGAACACAGTTGGTTTTGACAGCAAGTTATTGACATGTTCACTGTAGGTATGTGTTTATCTTGGCATGCGTCAGCTCAAATTTCTACTCAAAACTCTGTTCCAGGACTCGGCGCGTGTTTCGCGAACTCCCACCCCCGCATTTGTCTCTTCAGGGGCTTTAACAAGGAATTCTGGGGGTTTCTATTCAAAATGACGTAGTCAGAACACTGAAGAACAGCTTCGTTTGTGCTTTCTCATCGAGGACTGTTTGTGAGTGATTTTAATGGAGCGATTTCATACTGCTATCATCATCTGAAGAAATTGTAAGGCAAACTGACCAGTAGAGCATTATTTAGAGCCTTAGTATACCAATTTTCATGCGGATTTGAAGATCCTAACATAGGTTTTTTAAATCCGCAATATCAATATGTCGACTCACAAAAGGCGTCACTGTCGATCATGCTGCATTGTGCGAGCGCATGCTGTGAAGCGCTTCCTCATCGGTATTCAGTTCATATTTTATTCAATTCAATTACTGTTTACGGGTGAATAAAGCCGCTTCTAGTTGCAGATTCTAAGCATGTTATAAAACATTCTGTTAATTGGTAAATTGGTACTGTAGATTGATAATGGTCTTTGAATTTTGAATATTGATGGTGATCGGCTTGCAACTCTTGTCTCTGATTTCTTTGACAAGTAAATCATTTGTTTTACTTCAATATGTCGCTGAATCATTTTGATAGAACTCAACTGTTTCAAGACTCCACAGTTCTAAACTTAAAATTAGCTTCACAATGGCAATACCCACAATGGTCTACAATTACTGAATTAGTGAATTACAATAGTTTAATTCAATCATTGTTTGCTTTGTGTATGAATGTAGAAATCATTTCAATTGATTTCGAGGTTTTTTATCATCTCATGATCTATGGATGCAGTGAACTATAAAGTATGCATTTCATTTGTGCACACATATTCTATTGCGACCCTTCTTTTGTAATTTGTTTTTATAATTTTTATGCTGTTCTTAGTCATCAGGGGTGGGGTAATTTGCAGGTTACAGGTTTAGGTTATCATTATGTTTATTGTTAATTTAGGGTTATCAGTTGTTAATTTAGGGTTTACAACTCATATATATTGATATATATATATATGTGGCCATCCCCATAAAATGTTTCCTTTCCCATTGCCTGCATTCTCTCGATTCTGGGTCGGTCGGTCGGGGAAAATAAAAAAAAGTAAATAAAAACGATTGTGATGTGCCCGTACCCCAGGGGCCCCATTTGGCTATTTTTCTGATGGGGGGAGGGGGGGGTTCCGACTGAAGTTCATATTTTACACCCAAAAAATTCCCTGCCTTCAAAACTACCTACCCAAGAAATTCCCGGTATACCCAAATGGGGATTGCCTATTGTTATTTTCGCCATTCATTGAGTTTGGGATGCAAGTATAAATCTAGCAAACAATGTTTAAAACTCACTCATCTTGAAAATAGTATATTTAAAAATAATTAAATTTGCCTGACATATTACATTATTATAGGAGCGCTGGCTGAAATTGAATTGAACTGCCACCTACATCCACTTGACAGCATTGCCACAAAGGCACGGAATGCCTTGAGAGATTATGAACAGCGAAATAACATTAAGGGGAAGATCTGGGGAACTGATTGCATGGCTGCCAACATTGTTCTGCAACTCAATAAAATGAGGTAAAAAAATAGCAAGGGAGACCCACGTGGCTTCACAACATTCCTCGATGCAGAAGGGCTACCACGCGGCATCCTCCCTCGATACCGCGGTAATCGCCTCCACATACTTTTTCATACTGCTGGGGTGCTAGTGGAACACTACCAACTATTTCTGAAATACCTTGAGACAGGCACATCATGTGGTGGTCTTCGAGCTAGTATCAAGGGCGATCTGAACACCAGTACAGCTCATGTGGAATTGCACGTGTTGGGCCTCATTGGCAAATTGTTGACCGGCCCTTGGATGAAGCAGTTCTACACATCCGCAAGCGAACAGGTTGACCATGTCCAAGGCATCGAGATTGTTAGGGTCATTGTTGCAAAGTTGAAGGAAAAATTGGAGTCACCCATGGATCTCCTTACATGCAATGAAGATTTCTTTGGGAACTCTTTGCAGCCCAGCAGTGACCACACACTCTTGAAACTGAGAGAACCACCAAAGGATGAATCGCTGTTTGAACCCATGATGAAGTCTTGCCTAAATTCGGTTATTGAGGTTTTGGAAAGGCAGTACAACAGGTACTTTGCGTGTGACATCTCTGAAAAGCTGGGAGAGGAAACGAAATCTGCAAGGTCACACAACATTGACGCTGAAGAAATAATGGGGATGTTTAGTGCAGCAAAGAAGAAGGCCCCCAATGCCACCATTTGTTACATATCATGTAAGATGCGGGCAAAGAAGAACAGGACAGTTGAGTAAAATAAGTGGTCTAAAAGAATCTAGATGTAAGCCAGAACTGGAGAACCTCCATACATATGTTTCACAAGATGCCATGGACGGGTATATCAACAAGCGAGATAAAGCCCGTAAGATACCCATATCGTACACAGACTAGCTGATGCTTGAAGATATGATTAAGCATAATCACTGCAAAGATGAAGAATTGATGGACAGGTGTATTGATGATGATGAGTTTAGGATGCTCTATTCTAAGAGTAATTATAAACAGAACGTTGGTAAGGCTTTTAATGTGACCCGTAACCGTATTAAAGGTATGTCTTTGAAAGACTTGACTGACACTTGGGTACCAGATAGTAAAAATACTTACCATGACGTACGTACCAGTGCTATGATTGTACATAAGATCTGTACATTAAATGGTGTGGTTACCCGTGACTTTGTGACAAACGCTGCTCGCGTTATGGACCGGGCTAATCCTAAGATTGGAGGTCTTTCTATTGAGGATATGCCCGATGCTGGTAAGAGTTATTTGTTGCGTAGTCTTACCGATCTTGGTCGTTTCTCTGCTGAGATATCTGACGGGTCTCATTTTATGTGGCAATCTTTGCAAGGGGTACGGGTGGCCCTTATTGAAGAGCCATGCCTTACACCCGCAAGCATTGAGATGTTGAAGAAGATAAGCGAGGGGAATCGTACACAGGTACAGGTTAAGAACAGTAATGACAAGTGGATTGACAGGGTACCAATTTTTATTAGCACTAATGAACCGGTATGGAAATATGCAAGCAGTGCAGAGGATGCTTTAAAAGCACGTTTCTATCTCTATACCGGTTGGATACCTGCTAATAAGAACTGGTTTGGAAGGGGTCGGTTAAATCCAAAGGTATGGATGTATATGGTGGACATATTTAACATTGACTTATCGCATGTTAATTCTGACGAACCCGTATTTAGTGACGATGAGGACGACTTACCGTTTGCACTAACACAAGCACCTAATGCTCGAATTATTAAGAAACCTGTCCGTCAACCGGTGCCTCTGGTTGAAGACAGCCTCCCTCTGTCCTCGATACAGAGAGAATTTGATGCTCTGATGAGTAATAAAGTTCTCATGGATGAGATAGATACCTGTGACATTCTTGATTAAAATGGATTCATCTTGCCAGACCGGGTCAAGGCTATAAATTCGAGTGTTGCTCAATACGCCGTCACAAGCACACCAACAGCGTTGAGAGAAGTTATCGAGAATGAGTCAAGAGATAGTACCTCCGAGTCACAAATCTACCAAGAGAATAGCCAGGGATACTCTGGAAGACTGCGAGAAGATGTACTTAGCTAAAGTACCGCCGAAAATCTAGATTAAATACAATCCCAATCTGGACAGGAAGATGAAGGCAATGTCACCCCAGCCGTATCCCAAAATGAAACCAGTCAAACATCTGAAGTACAAAGGGGCCTTCAAAATCAACGAGAGGTTTTAAAACATGGCACTACCAACCGGTATGGCGGGATTCCTTAACTAACAGCAGAAGAAGTAACAAGCGGCATGCCCCTGCAGGTACAGACTCTGAAAGCGCAACTGTACGCAAGATACCCAAAAGAGGAGATACTGAACTGTTCAGAGCTCTTGAAGCAATGCAGGCGGTCATGGCAGACCTTGCAGCCAGATGCACAGACATTTCTGATTAATAGGTGTATGCATCTGCCTAATAAACAAGATGAATACAAGTGCTGTTTGTATGGAGATGCTGAATGTGAGTGTCAAGTATTGGAGGATGAAGAAGAGAATCTTGACCGCATCTGCCTGTGTTGCAGAATTAGTCCCATTATATGTAATAAGGTGCACAGCTTTTATGATAATACGGATGCAATCATTTGTGATAAGCAAGACTGGTATACCACCAGCGAATAAACACTGAACACTTTGATTTCAAATGTAATGCTTTATTAAACATGTTAAATTTACACAACATCTCCGTCTCTTACTTGCCCTGTTCCTCCAAATAAGGAGAAATCTGTTAACAAGTCTTCTACCATATAATTATAGTATTCCATGAATACCTCTGCCTGCGGGTAATCTTTTTGGGGTTTCACATTATACTTGATGGTTAACTTGGTTAAGTAATTTCAGTCTTTAAAATGTATTATGCAATGTCGGATTTTCATGGAAAGCCGCGAATATCAGACAAGGTAGTGCCCATCCATTTAATATCAATCTAAAATTTAGTTAACTTCCCCCCAAAAAACCCTTTATCCATATTTTCTAAAAATTATGAATCCCCTCCTGTTTTTTCTTCCAATGTTACTTCTAAAATTTAAAAATAAATTCTGAATATACTTTACACATTTCAGCTTCAACGGGAACTACTTATATCTAAGGCATGAAGCATTGAATTAAATAATACGCTACAGTTTTCGGTGTCCTAAGGTGTCAACCATTCCACCTATTAAGAATCGCGTTTGCTTCAAACAAATAGTTTTAACGATAACCTGTGAACGGATTGCTTCAACGTTTCTTATACATTCAGTATCATGCCTCATTAAATTAATTATTCCATGTTAAATGAAGCA
>JAOBYG010265520.1:0-17089 GCA_025403545.1 Epizoanthus stellaris
ACCCTTTCCTTGGGCCAGGATCGGTGCCGAGATGAGTGTGAGACCGGCGAGCGCGAGAATGAAGAGCTGAGCTCTGGAGGTAGATTGAAGGCGCATCGAAACTCCTTGTTAGTAAGGCGGTGTGGCCCATAGCCCACGATTCGCAAGGGCGATTTTGGAGGGACCACACGACGAGAGGGATCCCTGGCCTTGTGTGGGCGGGTCTTAGGACCCGAAAGGCGAAGGTAGATGTTGGGTGGCTCGCAAGGCAATATCGCGACAGCCGCATCTTGTGAATGTCTCGCCAATTGTTGGTGATTCGCGGCTACAAGTCAACTGAGTAGGCCCTTCATTGATCGGCGCCTGCAATGAGGTACGCTCTGGATATACCAAGAGGAGAGATTATGGCACCGAAGGGCGGTCGTTCACGTTTCCTTCTCATTGCTTCAGTCCTGCTGTTTGTACCGAGCTTCAGCTCAGAGCAGGCGGCAGGCGGCAGTGAGAATGCGGTTGAAAAGGCGCCGGCGCAATCTGAGCAGACCGGCGAAGGCCCGAGCCTGGTCTTTTTCCGTCCACCAGGCTCTCCTGCCACTCCCCAGACCGCTGCCCCAGACTATTTCGGCACCGGTCAGGGATGGGCCGATCTGGATGGTGACGGTTGCCCGGAGCTTTATCTGACATCGGGCCAAGGCGCCAATGCTCTTTGGCACAATCGGTGTGATGGCTCATTCGAAGAAATCTCAGACTCTCTTTTGGCATTTGCCGCTCGCGAGAGCGCCGGCGTTGCTTTCGCCGACTACGATAATGATGGCGATCTCGATCTCTATGTGCTCCATCGAGGTGCCAATAGCTTGTTGCGCAATCTCGGCAACCTCCAATTCGAGGATGTGACCGGCACGGCAGGAGTGGGCGATCCAGGGCAAGGGGAGACCGCGGCTTGGGGTGATTATGACGAGGATGGTGACCTCGATCTCTACGTCGTCAACTGGTTCTTCGACTATGACGAGAACTCGCCGCTGAATCGGGACGGCCTTTACCGCAATGACGGAGACGGGCGCTTTACCGACGTCTCCAGCTGGCTCGATAGAGAGAAGCTCGAGCGGCCCGGATTCGCCGCCTCATTTGTCGACTACGATAATGACGGCGATCTCGACCTCTATGTGGTCAACGATAAGACCCAGGGCAATCCTCTGTGGCGCAATGACGGGCCGGGTTGTTCCGGTTGGTGTTTCAGCGAGGTTTCAGTGGCCGCGGGCGCGCATCGTCCTGCGTGGGCGATGGGATTGGCGACCGGCGACTATGATCGCGATGGCGACCTCGACTTCTATTATTCGAGCATTACCGAAGCCATCCTGCTGGAGAATCAAACCAGTCAGGGAAGCCCGACTTTTATCGAGCGCTCAATCACGGCCGGAGTCTCACCAAACGCCACATCCTGGGGCACCGTCTTCTTCGACTATGACAACGATGGCTGGCTCGATCTCTACCTCGCCACCTTCGACACCGAGCCCGGTCGTACCAATCGCCTCTATCGCAATCTCGGCGACGGGACTTTCGACGACCTGTCCGATCTTTCCGGCTGTGATGATGATGGCATGTCCATGGGCGTGGCGGCTGGGGACTACGACAGCGATGGCTGGCTCGATTTGATCGTCGGCAATTGGGGAGAGGGATATCGGCTCTACCGCAACGCCTACGCTTCAAGCTCTCTAGCGGTCGCTGCTCATGGCTGGCTGCGGGTGCGCGTTGAAGGTGGCGGCCCGGTGGATCGCGATGGCTTGGGCACTCGCGTCATCGTTCGCACAGCCGACGGCGCGGAGCAGCTCCAGGAGCTGCGATCCGGCTCGAGCATCGGCGCTGGCGACGAACAAGTCCTACATTTCGGCTTGGGAGACTCGACTCTGAGCGAAGTCGAAGTCCGTTGGCTGGACGGCACCACTGAGATTCTGCCGACGCCAGCTCCGAATCAGACGATCGAGGTGCGTCATCCGCGCTGGCACGAGCTGCACGCGGATGACTTCGAGAGCGGCGATACCTCGCTTTGGTCCGCGATATCGCCCTAGTGTAGGATGATTTTTGGCGGGGAAGGCCAAGCTCCCCGTGTATTGGCAAACGACGATCTGCGTATCGTCTACGCTCGACCTTCGGAGAAGGCTCCGCGGGCTCTGGCCCGAGGAATTCATGACCACGCCTGCTCTCCGTCTTCGCTATCGAACCCTCGAGTTCGATGATGTCGATATCCATGTCCGCACTTTGCGTGATGTGCAGCAATTTGAAGATGCTGAAGGAGTTGCGGAAAAGCTCGGGATCCACTCGGCGACTTGGCCCCATTTTGGCGTGATTTGGGATGCCAGTCAGGTGCTAGCTCATGTGATGTTCGATCTCGACATTGAGGGCAAACGAATCCTCGAAGTCGGCTGCGGTATCGCGCTCGCAAGCCTGGTGCTGAATCACCGTCATGCGGACATCACAGTCACGGATCATCATCCCGAAGTCGGGCCCTTCCTGCGCGCCAACGTCGAGCTCAACGGCGGGCCGAATATTCCTTTCTTTCGAACCGGCTGGCAAGACGCGGTGCGGCCTGATCTTGGCACTTTCGATCTCATCATCGGCAGTGATCTGCTCTACGAGCCGGGCCATGCCGAGCTGCTTTCAGTTTTCATCGATCAGCACGCGCGGCAGCATTGCGAAGTGGTCCTGGTGGATCCGGGCCGCGGACTCCATGCCCGCTTCAGCAAGAAAATGGTCGGTCTTGGCTATGTGCACAACCAGTACCGGCCAGAAAATAGTGATTACCTAACCAAGCCGTTTCCGGGGCAGATCTTGAGGTATCGACGTTAGGTCAGCCAGGAGGGGATTCTCAGTTTCGCCAAGTGGAGCTACAACTTACTAATTTTCTCAGCTATTTGACGTCGGTCTACGACTAGACTCGAGCCATGGCGAGTCTTGGACATCTTGCGATAGGCATGGCGACTGCCAGGGCCAGTGCCTCTGGCGGCACGACGCGCCGAGGGTTGGCCGTTTCTATGGCCGGATGGTGCGTTTTGTCGATGCTGCCGGATTGTGACGTGATCGGTTTCCCCTTGGGTATTCGATACGCCGATGAATGGGGGCATCGCGGAGCCACGCATTCGTTCGTTTTCGCTTTGCTCATCGGCGCCGCTCTCGGAATGATCGCGTTGCTATGGGGTCGAAGGCCGTTTCGCAGCGGCCTCATCGCTAGCGCGGTGCTCGCCAGCCATCCGCTGCTCGATATCCTGACTGATGGCGGGCTCGGTTGTGCTCTCTTTTGGCCTTTTGATCTCGGGCGCTATTTCGCGCCGTGGACGCCGATTCCTGTGGCGCCGATCGGGTCGGCTTTTTTCTCATCACGAGGGCTCCAGGTCGCGTTGAGTGAATTGATGATCTTCTCGCCCTTTTTGCTCTATGCGATCTGGCCTCGTTCGTTGGCGCGTCATGGCGAGGGCACGGATCAGCGCCCACCGCGGGCCCGCTGAGGGCTTGAATCCAGGGCTGCGAAAGTCCGAAGATCGCACTACAATCGCCCCTCAACCGGCGGCTCGCGCCGCCACTTTCCGCTGAGGCCTCACCCCATGGGACGCATATTCGAAACTCGCAAAGCCACCATGTTTGCCCGCTGGGACCGCATGGCCAAACAATTCAGCCGCATCGGCAAGGACATCACCATTGCCGTCAAGGCCGCTGGCCCTGATCCGGACGGCAATCCCCAGCTTCGGCGGGTGATTCAGAATGCCCGCTCCGTCAATATGCCAAAGGATAAGGTCGAAGCGGCCATCAAGCGTGCTTCGGGCAAGGAGGCGGAGGATTACGCAGAAGTCATCTATGAGGGCTATGGCCCCAACGGAGTGCCGATTCTGGTTGAGACGGCGACCAATAACCCGACTCGCACCGTGGCCAACGTGCGTATGCACTTCAATAAGGGCGGTGGCAATCTGGGCACTACCGGCAGCGTCGCTTTCTTATTCACTCGCATGGGAGTCTTTCGGCTGAACCCGGAGGGTCTCGATTATGACGAGCTCGAGCTCGAGCTGATCGATCATGGATTGCAAGAGATGGGCGAAAGCAGCGGCGAGAAGGGCGAGCCGCAATGGGTCGTGCGCTGTGAATTCGGCGATTTCGGCTCGCTGCAAAAGGCGCTCGAGGATCGCAAGATCACGCCGCTTTCCTCAGAGCTTGAGTTCATTCCCGTCACGCCCATGGAGCTGCCCGAAGACGCGGCCAACGAGGCTCTCGCTCTGGTCGACCGGCTCGAGCAGGACGATGACGTGCAAAAGGTTTTCCATAGTCTCGGATAGGCCCAGCCCAAAGGCGCCTAAAGGCGTCTAAAGGCGCCCAGAGGCGTCGCAGGAGCCGCAGGCACCCCGCAGCACCCACCCAGGCCTTGCGGCCTGGGCTACATAAAGCCGCCCGCCGCTTCCCTCGCGGAGCTCGGGTAGCTCTGGGCTCAGGAGTGCTGTCAGTCAGGGTGTGAAGCTGTTGGGCGTCGGCGTGGCTTCGATCTCCCAATTACCCGCCAGGTCTAGCCGCTCGATACTCTCACCGCTGCCGGCATCGCCGACGTCTGGCGCGTTGGCGACACCGGTTTCGTCGATGAGGTTATTGTTATTGCTGCCGCCGTAGACCACGGCGTCGATCGGCACCGTGCTCGGCGTGACCTGCGAGCAGCGCAAATTGAAGAGCGCGACGCCATCCGCGGTCGAGCCGGCATTCTGAAAATCTGGTGAGAAATCGAAAACCAGATCGAAAGTTGGATTGGCATTATCCGCGTCTGAGGTCGGTCCGCCGACGACAAATGTGGCTCCGGCGGCGATCGACGCACCGTCGAGGTTGACCAGGCTATTCGTATAGTCGCCGCCGGCGCTGCCGACACAGAGATTCGAGATGTCGATGGTGCTGCCCGTGGTGTTGTAGAGCTCGAACCACTCCTTGCCACCATCCGAGCCGCTAGCGTCGTAGAGCACTTCGCTCAGGATGATTGAACCCGGTGCCACGGTGAAAGGCTGAGCGTTGATCAGCGTTCCGGGCGTGAAGAGCGCTCCCGCGGCGCCGGTCGCCGTGGAGTGCAAGACAAATGGCGCGTTCGAGAAATCCGGATCTCGTACCAGCGACTGATCTTGCTCTCCCTCGCTGCCGTAGGCCACGGCCTGCACGGCTGCCGCGAGATCGTCACTCAGGGTCAGCGTATCGCCGGCATCGTCGAGCGCCAATGAGCCGGTCGACGCGGTGAAGACGAGATTGTTGGCGCTGGCATTGCCGAAAGAGCCAGTCGGGGTGCCGCCGCCGAAGACCACCACCGCGTCGCGCGGCGGGATGATCGTGCCGGGCGCGAAGGTATGTCGCATTTGATCGGCATCACTGAGCGTATAGCCGCTGATATCAATGGCCGCGGCACCGGTATTCACCAACTCGACGAATTCATCCTCGCTGGCTGAAGAGCTGCCGTCACCGTTGGCATCGCCACTGGCGTCGCCGGCCGGGTCGGCGAGAAATTCGCTGATCAATATTTGCGGGTGATTCACCTCTTCAGTCAAGAAGTCGGTCTTCTCACGCGGTACGAGCTGAAAGCCGGTAGTCAGTGGAGCGAAGCTATCGAATTGGCTCACGATGCCGATCACATCGAAGCTTTGGATCGGAGTGTTGGAACCCGGGATATCGGTATCGCCATCGATGCGCAGGTCGCGAATCGTCACGCCACCATCATCCGTGACCAATATATTGTCTGAGCCGGCTTCCGGAATCGAACCCGCAGAGACACTGACTCCATTCACCCGCACCAGCTCGCCTTCGCGTGCTTCACCGAGCTGCGCCAAGCTCAGGACCCGGGGATCCGGCAGGATTCCGGGGCCGATCAGCGTGGCGCCGAGATTGCTGCAATCCTCAGCGGTGACGAGCTCGGTCTGGCCGCCGAATTGCTCGAGGCGGCCGGTGAAAGTGACCTCGTCACCACGGGCGAAAGCGAGAAATTCGCTATCGAAGATCTGCAGACCGCCGGTCGCGTCTTGCACATAAGCCAACGTCACGGTGTTATGGAAGACTCCCGGCTCGGCGGTCAGGACACCGGTCACGCGGGCCCCATAATGCTTGGGCTCGAGCACCCCGTCAGCGTCATTTTGGCGGAGCGTGGCAATCGGCGTGGTACCGGCGAAATAACCCGAAGCTGGCGATAACTCGGTCTGTGCCAGAGCGTCGGTCGCCGCGACTCGGAAGCGAATCTGGGTGCCGTCTGGTTGTCCGGGAATAAAACCTGAATAGGTATTGCCGCCTGTCACGCTCATCGCAATCGGCGCCTGGGCGACATCGTCCTTATGCCAGCGGATCTCGGCGCTGGTCGCCCCCTGGAGCACGCTGCGCACCAAGACGGCCTGATTCGTCGTCGGCACCTCTGGTGAGCGCCAGACCTGGCGAATCGCCGGCGGGAAGTCGCCGAGGGTGCCGAGGCCGTCATCTGCCGCGAAGGTCCGCGACGCGATATCGCAGGCGTGCAGTCGGTAGCTGGTGCCGTTGGATAGCAACGCCAGCGTGCCCGGGGTATTGCAGACCGGCTCGACGGGCGGCTGTGGCGCGCCCCAGTCACTGATATCTCCAGACTCGAAGCCATCGCCGAAAAGCGGGCTGCCTTCATCATCACAATCGCCGATGCCAGCCGCCAGAGCGTCGTCAGATCGATCATCCCCGGCTCGTCCCGGATTTTGCTGAAAGAAAAGCGGGGTTTGGCCGTGGGTATTCAAAGTGGCCAAAAAGCGCTCGACGACGATGGTATTCGGGTGGCCGAAATTATTGCTCGCTGAATTCTGATTGATCGCGACTTCTGCCTTCAAATCGCTCAAGAAGCTCTGCGTCGAGCTCGACCGGCTGCCGTGGTGATTGACTGTGTAGACATCGACGTCCATGATCGCCATACCGGCCGGCGACTCGACGTCTGCTAGGTTGAAAGCGATTTCTCCGGTCAAGTCGCCACCGATCCAAAGGTCGAAGTCCTGGTATTCCACGAGCACGGCCACTGACACGGCATTCTCGAATTGCTCAGAAGTGGTGACGTCGACGTCGCTGGCACCACAGACCTCACCGTTGACCGTGATCACGGTTGCCGTGACGCCGCTGCCCAGGTCGATCACGGTACAGATTGGCACTGTTGTGCGGTTCTTGAAGCTGGCGGAGAAGGAATAATCGGAATAGGCAAAGGTACTCGGGACCTGCTGAAACTCGCCCCGGTCATAGGTGATGATGCCGGGATCGAGCGTCACCAATTGCAGGACGTTTTCCATCCGGCCGATATGATCTTCGTCGTAGTGGGTGGCGAGCAGTACTTCAAGGCTTGTCACCACACCCGCGTCGATCAGGTCATTGATGAATTCCTCGACTCGGTCATCAGCACTCTGAATCCCGGAACCGGCGTCCACGAGCATGGCGCGGCCAGTCGGCGATACCACCAATGTCGAGGAGCCCTGCTCGATATCCAGATAGTAGACCCGCAGATGCTGGGCCGTGAGCGGGGCGGCGACCGCCCAGATCAGGGCGGCCAGGGATACGATGACGCTGCGCAGAAGGAATCTAGGCACGAGTGAATCCTTTGGGAGGTCTGCGGGTGAAAATTGTCGCTCAGAAAGAGCTCCGACGCATCGGAAGCCGGTGAGTGAGGCCGGTGACTGAGGCTGGTGAGTGAGGCTGGTGGCATAAAAAGGGAAGCAGGCTGAGTGTACTACCGCCTGGCTCCTGAATCTGCATCTGTGATCGAGAAGAAACTCTGGCCCCCAGAAAGCCCGAGCTCAGTCGCGCGCCCCGCCTCCAAGCGGGCGGAACGTACGATGTTGAACCGATCGAGATCGGTTTGTACTGGAGCGAATCTACTGGCAGCGCAGGCATCTTGCCTGCTCTGAATGCGACTCGAAGAGCCGGCGAGACGCCGGCGCTCCCAGTGTCCGAGCCGGCGGATCAACCAAGATTGGAATTTGTGTTTTTCTGATATCTGCTGCTGGAATTGAAGTTCCAGCTCAGTCGCGCTCCTTGCCAGCGAGGCAACCCGGCAGCCTCGAAAAGATCTCGATCTGCCCTCGGCTTGATCTCTTCCGACTCTGAGGGTGACCGCAGATTGCGCATCCTGGTATCTTCGCGCCGGCAACTTTGCCCCCGTTTTAGCGGCACCGCCCACGCTCGATCATGAACCGTACCCAGCCTCAGATATCCATACCGTCCGCCAGCGACGATGCTCCAGATCAATTGCCCGAGAGCCAAGCGGCGAGCCTACCTCGGCAGACGCGAGCTTGGGCCTCGCGGCGACATTGGGTGGCGTTTGGCCGTCTCCTATCCATCGTCGTGGTGATTCTGGCTCTGCGCTGGATCTTCTATCGATTGATCGACGACGGAGCCGCTCTAGCTTCCTACCGTCCGACGCAGGGCTTTCTCATCGCCCTCGTGCTAGCGGTTCCCTGCCTGGCCCTCATCGAGCTCATCCCGACCTACGCCTGGCACCGCCTCCTGGTCATTCTCGGCGGCAGCGAAAGTGGAGAGCGAGCCCAGAACCTGTTGATCCACGCCCGGATGCAGGTGGCGCGCTACCTTCCAGGCCATGCTTTCCAGGTCGGCCGGCATGCTCTGACCCGTCAATCATCAGATCCCGCGGTACCGCATTCTGTGCTTGGTGCCGCTGCGACTTGCGAGGCCGTAGGCATGATCGCTGGCGCCGCGGCTCTCACCTGCCTGGGCTTTGGAGCTGCCTTTGGCGATGACGCGCTCAATCTCGGTGACACCGTGCCGCTCTCGGTTCTGCGCTGGGCGCCGTGGTTGGCTTTGGCCTTGGTGTTCTCGATTCCCTTGGTCGTGGCGCGCCTCGCCGGCAGTCGACTTTTGCCGCGGGTCGTGGGCCACCGACCGCGTGATTCTTTCCGCGCCTTCGGGCTCTACGCCCTCTATTTCGCAATGCATGGCCTGGTTTTCGGCTTCATGCTGGCTCTCGTGCACTTGGCGGCGCTTGACACGGGGCCTGGCCAAGGCTGGACCCGTGCGTTGGTCGCCGGTGCCGCTGCTTTACCGCTGGCCTGGATCATCGGGTTCCTGACGCCAGCGGCGCCTGCTGGTGCCGGCGCCACCGAAGCTGTGCTGGTAGCGGTGCTCGGCGCGCGCTACGGTGCCGTCGAGGTGTTGGCAGCCGCGCTCGGTTATCGTGCCGCTTCAATCGCCGCTCATGGCCTGCTCGCGCTCATCGCCTCGTGGCTCGACCATCGGCTTGGCCGGCACCGGCACCGGTTTGCCCGGCACCGGCTTGCCCAGCGAGAGCATTCAGCAACAGTGGACCCAAACTCCGCGGCCTTCGAGGCTGCAAAAGTAGATACTGGCGGTGTCAACACGACGGATTCTGGAATTTCCGCTTCGAGAGCCACGACGTGAACCAGACGCAGGTTGAAGACGCCCCGGTCCTGATCATCGGCGCCGGCCCCTACGGCATTGCCGCGGCTCAAGAGCTCTGGCGTTGCGGACTCGAGCCGGTGGTATTCGGTGAGCCGTTTGCGACCTGGCATCGCCATACTCTCGACCTCATGGATCTGCGCTCCGATCCTCGCGGAAGCTCTGTATGGTCACCGGATGGTCGATATGACTTTCCTCGCTTCTTGCACCAGGCTCACACCTCTGCGGGTCATCGAATCGACCACGAAGTGGTACCGGTATCGCTCTATCGTCAATATTTACAGGCCGTCGAAGGCGCCTTGCCCTTCCGGCTGGTGCGGGCGCTGGTGCATGAGCTCGAATTGACCGAAGACGGCTACTTCCAGGCACGATCCCGGCCGACGCCCACCGGGAATTCTTCTGGCGAAGCGATCGGCGACGAGATCGTCTTCAGGGCGCGGGCCGTCGTGGTTGCAACAGGCCCTGGCGCCCATCGGCATCTGCCAGCGGCCTTCGATGACTTGCCCGCTGATCGTCTGCTGCATAGCTGGGACGTGGATGAGATTCAGCGTCTCGACGGCCGACGGATCTTGGTGGTCGGTGGCGGCCAATCCGCGGCTGAGGCCGTCGCCTCGTTATGCGGGCGCAATCAGGTGACCTGGGCGCTGCGGCGGCCACCGCTTTTCTTTCGCGAGCCGCTGCGAGTGCCGACACCGCTCTTTAAGCTCATGCTCGCGGGCTCTAACTGGTTGTTCCGTCTGCCGCCGCCGATTCTTCGAGCGATCAGCCAAGCGACCTTCCGCACCACGATCACCCCGCGCCTCTCAGCCATCTGGAATGACCCGAAGGTCGACAAGCTGATCTGCGATGCCGAAGGTCTGGGGCTCACCATGCGGAATGCTGGATTATCCGGCGGCGGCGAGGGAGTCGCCAGCCAGGATGACTCCGAGATGATCCAGTGCGCTGCCGACGGTCGCGACTATGACGTGATCGTTTCGGCGACCGGTTTTCGCTTCTCGCTGGCAGGCTTGCCCTTCCTATCCCCGTCGCTTCTCGCACGGCTGAGTGAAGCTGGCGATCCGCCGCCAATCAGGGCCGATTTCTCGAGCCGGGTTCCTGGGCTCTATCTCGCCGGTGGCATCGCTGAATCCACCCACGGTCCTGCTATGCGATTCGTCCTGGGAGCCAGGCACGCCGCCAAGACCCTCGGGCGAGCGCTGCCGCAGTGGTTGGAGTCCACAGACGCTCGAGCGGCTGCCTGAATCAGGCCGAGATGTGTCGCCATTTCTTGAGGTAGAGATTGCGGTCCTTATGCCTTGAATGCAGCATGACCAGACCGAGACCGACTCCGCCGAGCATCGGCAAAGCGACGATAGAGGCCAGGCCGGCGCCAGCGGCCAGGTATGCCATAGCATTGACCGAGAGCCAAAAATCCTCGTCCCATATTGGATCGTCTTCGGCCGTTGAAACCTGATCGTCTTCTGCTCTCACCGCGGCTTGTTTCAGAGCCGCGTTGGTCAGGTATTTTTTGCTGACGTCAATTATCAAGGAGCCTGGGAGCAGGAGCAGGCCTGCAAAGAGGCCTGCCACGCATATCGCGGCTGGCAACTCGGCAACCTTCCACTCGATGATCTTGCTCACGATCGGATCGAAAGAGAAATACCCGATCAGGATGGCGATGATCGGCCACCAATGACGGAGATTCGATGTCATCTGCAGCGATGAATCTTCGATCAAGGGCGCCCGATGCCGGTCCTCTGTTCGTGGCCGGATGCCGAGCTCAGGCCTGATGAGGACCAAGTCGCAGAGGGCCATCAGGGTGAAACCGATCGTGATGAGAATGACGCCGACCATAGGAAGGTCTACGCGGCATTTCTCCCGCCTATTCTCTTTATGCCTGAGCACGGAGCCCTCGACGAAGCAGTACCGGAGTCACCGGACTGGCGAAACCGTTTACCGCCGGCCGAGGCCGGTACGGACTACTGGACTACGAATTTGATCAGCTCGACCGGCAGGGCCGAGCTTTCCCACGTGGTGGCAATTCTGATGTTGTCCAGGGTGCCGGTGGGCGGTGTTGTGCTCTGGTCGACACCGGAGATGACGACGGAAGCAAACGATGGATTCGAAGCGCCGTCGACGGCGTCGGTCCCCGACGAGGTCGTCGCCTGAGCCACAGCAGGCTCCATCCCGGTGCTGAGGTCTGGGTTCACGTATAAGCTGACGACATCGTTGTTGGATCCACTAATGATCTGGTACTTGGCTACCAGAAGATGGGTATCGCCGAGCGTGTAGTTGTAGCCGGTCGATGAGATTCCCGAGGACTTACCGATCCCGAAGCGGAGATTCCCGGCGCCGTCCTCGTTGACTCTGATCGACAGCTCGAGAGTGATGATGTCGTCGTCATTGCCTCCCCAGATGAAGATTCCACCGTTGGTCTGAGTGGTTGCGGCTGTGAAATTGACCAGGGTCGCGATGTAGAGGGTGCCGCTCGTGAGTGCGGGGAAAGTGTGGCTTACCGCAGCGGAACCGGGCACGATCGCCACGCGGTTTCCGCCCGTGAGGTTGTAGTCGGAGTACGTAAGGTCCCCCGATGTCGTGACCAGGGGTCCGGAGTCGTTGCGGGCAAGATCCCAGTTGGCAGTGGCAGTGAGGTCCGTGCCGGGGGAGTAGTCGAAGTTGTCTTCGAGGATCTGGGCACTGGAGCTGGTCGCCAGCAGCACGGCAGCGGCTGTGAGGATCGCGAACGGCCCCCGAGGCCGAAGACTCGACTCGATTGTTCTCATGGGGTGTCCTTTGGTTGCGGTAGAAATTGCGGAGCGAGTGGCGCGTGCCGACCTCCCGGCGCCTCGTGACTCCAAGACGCTGAATGCCAGTCGCTGCCTCTGCTAGGAGAAACGCAATCTGATCGAGAAGGACGCAGTCGTGAGCCGCCGCGATTGGAAAACCTGTGGCTTGCACTAGGCGACCGGAGATCCACTCGCTCAGTCGTCTCGCCCGGGCGGTGACGGGTTGGCGTGGACATCATCTCGTCAGCCGTTGCGTCTTTCGCGGCCGGAATTCGTTTCATCTCGCAGAGGCAAACAGAACTGCCCTTATCAAAAGGGCGATCCTTCCGTCCGGACCCGATTTGAAGTTTTGCGTCGACAAGGCCTGCTCCCGGACGGACACTGAGGCCAATTTCGGAGTCACCATGGGACAGCGTGAAGTCTTCTATGCTTTGGTACGATTTGTTGCGATCGTATTAGTCGCCAGCTCGGTGATCCCGCCCTCCGCGGGTGCTACCGATTATCACGTCACCGTGCTTGCTGACGATTTCCAAGTCAACGGTAACTGCACCCTCCGGGAGGCGATGACTGCGTCGGTCATGAATGTCACCGTAGATGCCTGTCCACAGGGAACGGCGTCAGATGTGATCACGCTTGAAACAACGGGTACCTACGTTTTCTCCATCCTCGGCGAGTTTTCCACCGATTCGGATGAGAGCCTTGTGCTCAGGGGGCCGACAGTGGGTGCTCGAGAGGCGACGATCAATCTCGGTCTCCAGAATCGATTCCTGACTTTTGATGGGCCGGGATACGTGCGCCTCGAGGATCTCAATATTGTCCTCGGTGTCAGTACAAAGAGCGGGGGAGCCCTTCGATTCACCGACGGCAACCTCGATCTATCCAACGTCGGGTTGTTCTTCAACCAAGCCATGCAGCAGGGCGGTGCCCTCTACTGGAGTAGCGACCAACCGAGTGACGACCGCCGGCTGGCTATCCTAGGGAGCGAATTCGGGGACAATGTGACAGCTAGCCATCTGCCGGCTGGGGGAGGGCTCTTCGCAGAGGCCGAGGGTACGAGTCAGATCCTGGTATCCCAGTCAATTTTCGACAGCAATACTTCCTCATCCACAGACCTCTCCTCGCCGGCTGCCCTTGGCGGCGGCGTCGCGATCGAGGCTCGTTCGAATGCGACGGTAGAGATTTCCGATTCGACGTTTATTGACAACGAAGGCGTATTGCAATTCGACGATGGTTCGGTCTCTGGGACCGCCCTCCGTGTCTCTCTGGAAGACTCGGCGATGTTCTCGCTCATCGACAATGATGTCCTCGCCAATACCAGCGAAAATGCCGGACAAAACTCCGCAGTCGCCCTTTCCACCTCGCCTCAGGATCCCGTGCAGCTGGTGGTCGATCGCAACATGATGGTCGACAATGAGGGCTGGCAGCTCGACCTCATCCTCAATTCTGGTAGCTCCGGAACACTGAGCAATACGCTACTCGTCGGGGGTGCCATCGGAGCAAGAATTCTCGGCGGCGGGCAGCTCACGGTCTCACATCTCACCGTGACCAACAACGAGGTGGGCATCTTGATGAACGGTTTCAACGGTGGAACGGCTGCGATCAACAACTCGATCGTTGCACTCAACACCCTCGACTTCAACATTCCGCCCGAGGTCATCTTGCATTCGAATTTGGTGGGCGTTGATCCACTCTTCTCCGATCCCGGAGGCGGCGACTACCGGCTTCGACAAGACTCTCAGGCAGTGGATATGGGCGATTCGAGTTTGCCTGGTGGCGGTCTCTTCGACCTCGACCATGGTCCACGGGTCATCGGGCCCGAAACAGACATCGGAGCCTACGAGTATGAAGGCCTTTTTGCCGACGGTTTCGAATCCGACGACACCAGCGCTTGGAGCCAGACGACACCTTGACCGCGGCCAAGAGGCGTCTAGGTCGACCGCGACGTCGCCGCGGGTGAAGATCGACCACGATGTATTGGCTTTGCAGAAAGCTCGTGAAGCTTTGGAGGCAGTGCCTGGCCACGCAGCTAAACGCGCTGCCGACGCCCTACTGGGCATGACCGCCGTTGCTATTGGGAATGACCTAAGCCATCAGCAGATGGCAAGCTCGCGGGCCAGGCCAAAATCTTGAGTAGCGGCGAACAAGATCAGGTAAATATTCTCTACTCTCTTCCACCTTTAGAAAGAAACGGAAGCAGCAGCGAACACCGCCACTTTTCAACCAAGCGCTTTATCATGTGGCCGGAGTATTCCTTTAGATCGACACGATGATTGCATCATATCGATCTGGCAACCTCGCTGGGAATTTGTAGTGCTCGATGCCGTTGCTAGATTTCTGGCTACCACCGAAGATCCCCGGACCTAGCGACTTTTCATGCCGATAAAATTAGTTATCGGTAGCTAAATATGACCGCCGGCGCCGGACAACCGCTCAAAGCGCCTCCCACGAATTGCCCTATTGAATTTCCGAAACCTTTCGGCGATCGCAGCCCGGGTGCAGTCGTCGGTCTTTCGTGAAATCCCCATGATTCTGCGCGAACCTCGTTCGCTTCGTCTCTCGGATTGGCGACGGCTCCTGCAGGCGCACTACCCTCAAGACGGTGGTACTCCGCCAGAGAGTGCTCGTTACCGATACCGGTTCCTACTCCGATACGGGTTTGGGATTCTGGCACTGGGTGGCCGAATCTACGCGCCGCAACTTGCAGACATTCCAGCGCTTGTGGCGTATCGACCTGCCCGTCAGAAGAGAGTGTCCTTGATTCACAGAGACCCCGCCGGAAAGTATATCCTTTCCACGCAGGATGCTACCGCTGTCAATCATCACCTCATCGGCAAAAATGATCACGCCGTGCTCTTCGACAATCAGGCTGCCATTACTTTCAATGTGAAGCTCCCTGATTACCGTGGTTGTCAATGCCCTCACGGTATGACCTTGAATAACCGCAATAGCAGAGTTGCTGGGCGCCATTGATTTGACTTCCTGATAAGGAGGGCGAGAAATGAACAACCAGCCTTTAACGAGAGAAAATAATTCTCGATTCAGCGCGTCGACAGTGCCGCTCTCGCGGAAGCTTTCACTCACGTGTCGGAGAGCCGTTCTCGGACTAAGAACTTGGGGTTCCGACAGTAACGGTACAAAAACGCAGGCTAAGAGGTTCTCTCGGGATTCTTCTCACTCGAACCAGGGAGCGAATTCTTCGCGAAATAGCTGACGGCGCTTCTCCGGGAGTTCGGCCTCTGGTAACAGAATGGACCTAGCAAACCAGCCATTTTCACTCGGACTCATCACTCGCGTCCGCCAACAACCGGGCGACATTATCGTGGTGATTCCGGATCGCAACAGTGGCCGGCGTGTTTCCCCACTTGTCGCGGACTGACGTGTCCGCACCCTCCTCGATGAGACACCTGACAGTTCGCACGTACCCATACATAGCAGCCTCATGCAGCGCTGTTCTTCCAGTCTCAGGGTCTGCGGTGTTGAGATCAACACCAGCAGATAATGCCAGGTAGACAACCTCAGGCCAATCTGCGCTGCGCACCAAGGATGCCAGCGAGGCAGAGACCGGATCCACGCGGCGCCTGGCGAGTTCTCGAATTATGTCGAGATGCTCACCTTCAAGGGCAGCCATCAAGGGCGTCTGGCCTGTCATGGGGTGCCGCCTCAGGGAGTCGGCTCCGGCGTCCAGAAGCGCTGAAAAGATTTCCACTAAGCCATGGTCGATTGCATCGAAGAGCGCGGTATTGCAGTCCCTTTCGGAACCAGGGTCAGCACCTTCAAGAATGACTGCCTGAAGAGTCGCCAAGTCACCATCCAGGGTGGCCCAACTCAGTTCACACTCTAGACAGCGTTCATCCGTCACGGCATTGCAGCTTTTGTCTGGGCTATGGCCAAGGCAGCAGAGAACGACCAAAATTGAAGCCGTTCTTGACGGGGTGTTTGCCCTGATTGTACCAGAACTCTGAGGTCCCCGGGTACACAGGATGTGGCAACGGCGGCTGGTTGTTCTGCGCTCGTTTCAGAGCCTGTTTCGCGATTTCTTTTTTGAGACCGACTCGGAAGGAGAGATTACTATCGGCGCGTTGCGCGCGCGAAGTTGATGTGAGTGATACGTGTCGTGCGGGCGATCTCCCGCCTGTACACCTTTCTGGATGTCTTTTTGGATTTTGTCCAATCTGCTCTGTGCCACGTTAGTTCTCCTATGTTGTTCACGGCCGCCGGTATGGCGACCATGCGCTATCCCTACGGTGAATACAGACGCCTACGAAGACGATCTAGTATCGTCTCCCGCCCGCACGTGAGGTCGCCGGACATAGCCCGATGATATCAGGCTGACGGCCCGACACCGTCGTCTATCTTCAACGCATCCAAGAACTCGGCACCGTTGACGAGCTCCTGAAAACCCTGCCGACCTAGGAGGTTGACGGTCCTTCCGGCCCCGCTCGTGGATCATGAGTTGTGCCCGGCGCCTGCCGAGTGGTACCTTGGAATTGAGGCGAAATGCCGACGTGGGAGAGCTCATTCTTGCCGGCGGCGGATCGCCCAGGCGGGAGCAGCTCGGAGAATCCATCTTCGGGCGAATAGTTGGCTGAATCCGGAATCTTGTATGACCACCAAGCCGCCACCAGCGGGCCATGTCGCTAGGGCCCTAGAGACGCATCGCTCCGGGCCGGCAGCCGCCCCTCGGCCTCAACATGAAGCGAAACCCGGCGTTCTTCTTCCCAAGTTCGCCGGTGTCGACTCTCACGGGGCCGCGCTGACACCCCACGTTCGCCAGGCGATCGCTGCCGCGCAGGCGAAGCCGGCCGGCGGGCCCGGTCAGTCGGGCGTTCGGGAGATGGCGCCCCACATTCGCCAGGCGATCGGCGGCGGACTCCGGATGCCGGCGACGAGTACCAGCATTCAAACGAAGGCGTGGAGCCGGT
>JAOBYG010266631.1:0-31080 GCA_025403545.1 Epizoanthus stellaris
ATGTGCAAAATATGAGCGAAATCCGTGATCTACGCTGTAGCACCCTCTGCATGGTTTTCTCATGGACAGCCTCTTAATTAGGTCAATTTTAAATAAAATCTCAAATAAAATGCGTCTTTGAAACAAGACGGTTACAAAACCTTTTATGTAATCATCTATTTATAAAATCAGAGGCTGTCTCTAGTCTAAACCGGCTCGAGCTGAATTCTCCTAACGAGTCTTGTAAGCAATAGATGGAGACTCGTAAGAGGAATCTGGCAAGGAAACTTTAACTGATATTTCATTTTGGTCATTTTTAAATCCATTCAGAGCCAGAGATATAGTGATATCAATAAACAACACGCTGCCAAAGCATTCGTTCACATAAGCCAAGCTACATAGCAAGATTTGCTTGTTTTAGTGTTTGCATTCATTTCAGTAGTTTTTTCCTAGACAAAGCTCTTGAGAATGTTGATATTAATTATAGATGGCAAGATTCCATGAAAAGTAACAGTGACTTTGGCATGATCGTTGATCAAACTAAATTTCACTGCTCTAAAACATTTTCTTCGAGAAACAAAATATTAGAACAAACATATTTCGCAGCGGAATTTTTGAAAGAAAACATTCAAGCAAATCATCCTTCCACCCTCAAAATATAAATGGTTGGTCCCCAAGTGGAAGTTGAAATTTGTTTATGGCTGGAAGTATGTTCCCTCATTAGCACTATATAATCGAACCATTACTTGGCTGCAAATGTCTCAGAAGAATCCATCCAACTTGTGAGGACATACCGGCTAAACAAATTGGTCGTCAAAAAGCCAAGAATTGAGTACATACCTATAGGATAATGTAATATGGTTACTTAGCCGATCTTGTTTAATATACCCTTGAGAAAATTAAAAGGAAATCGGTGATTTCCTGGCAATGGGCATGCAGCAAATACAATCCGTCAGCAGGTCGGCTGAGGTCTCGTCGCACTGTGCGACCGACTTGCGACAGTGATGCCATCATCATCTCTCGGTCGTGTCGAATTCAATGCACACATTTATATGACAAACTTAATAAGTGACAGTTGCTCTCACAATAACTCCGGAGTTTCGTGTTTTGTATTTTTAAAATGCAACTGACCCACAAAATTCATGACCTCTCTATCGCAACCGTGTTTCGCAGTCTATCGCATTTTCAACACGACTGAAGTTCTACAGTACAAGCCACTGTCGGACTCTATTCGATGTGTATCGTAACATTACCGACGATTTCACTCAACATTTCAGTCGGTCGAAACATGTTTAAACCACTCGGAGGATTTGTGTTTTTAGTAGTACCGATTCTGCAGTAAATTATACGAGACACGACTTATCTACTTAAAATTTCAGATGTGTTTGTCCCTAGTCATGCACCAGCTTTGTATGTGGCAAGGATATACTTACTCTTGGCAAATCAGTAGCGTTCTAATTCGACCTCATCGCATTGGGCGGTGCGACAAACTGAATTCGAATTCGGACTTTTTCCAAATTCAACCCCAGTTTATCTGATTCTCCGACATCCCTGTACGGGATACGAGTCGGCCGAATTACCAGGTTAATGCTAAATCGTATCAAACCTAGCCGACAAATTTACTAATCACTAATTCTTCTTCAAATGAACGTTTTGTTTAACAAACTTTGACAATTGCTTCTATCTTATCTAAGAAGTAAAACTGGTTCAGAAGGCTATTGAACGCATAACGAAATGCGAGATAGTTTACATTTTAATGCATCGATTTATACCTTCACCGCATGTAAATATTCGCCTTCTATTAATTTCTCTTCCATCAAAAGCCGGTCTCGAACAGTCAGACATTCTCTCTTTGAATGCGTCGGGAGACAAAGAAGGCAATTGCAAAGGATTGGCGTGCATTCCTATATTCTGAAAGTGGAAAGGGCAACTGTTTACTCCATCTCTCTTTCTCACTGGCGTTAAATTTGTTTCGCAACAACCAAAGTTGACTAGTTTAGCAGTTAAATATTCACAGACCTTGTTCAAACTTTCCGGCTCTATCTTCAATCTATATAAATATTTGACAAATACTCTCCCACGAGGTTCATACCTCGAGTTGCTCTCCACTATAGTTGACAAACAGGGGCCCTTGCTACTGAATTGATCATCATTTATGAAAATGAAACAAAACAAGACTGAATTTTGGGCGTTCACGGCTCCTCTACGCTTCACTCCCTGAAGAAACGACGACTGCATTCAGTGTATTTGCTGCTAGGCTGCAGATAATGATTCTCATACTTTACTAACTGAATGTACAAACTTGTGCAGGCACTGCTCGATCCCGTTACGGTTACCGGCAATTTGGCAACGATTTTGCGGTAATATTGACAAGCACATCATTGGATAAAGGTTTTACCAGAAACGCTAGGAGTTTTTACTGTTCCCTAATTTACGAAGTTGACGCGATCTAAGACTAGGCAATGTTTAGTTAGGATTATAAGTTTGTTAGATAACAAGTGGTAATGTCCAGCTACTGTCGTGCAAGCGTGTAGTATTACCTATTTACCATCGAACAGCGTACGGAGCAAGGTCACAACAAGGCGCAGTGACGTCTCGGTATGTTTCTCAACCAAATGACCACTGCTCATAATCATATTTTTAATTCCCTGAACCAGGAATGACTGATTTGTATTTTACCTCCAAGAAAAGGTTATTTCGACCAGACTCGCCGTTCAGTAGTGCCCTCCCAGCATCAAATTTATTGGTTGCGGCGCTGATGAACCCCGCTGTGAACTTAGCCCGAGTATTCAGACGCTTCCATGAACTGCAGGTGTACAGTAGCAAGAAAAGAGAGGCTTAAACTCGGGTTATTTGTGACAAGGTTATCATGTGATCTAAAAAAAACTAGAATTTCTACGTCGACGAGTACACGTAAGCAAATACTGAGATTGGTCAACTGCTTTTGCCGTCAGTGGGGGAGAAAGATTTTACTGAGCTAACATTTGAGCACTAGCCCCTCGTCGGAGCAAAAGAGACCTTTCTTGCTCTGACGAAGGGTTCCATACGTCAGCTACAATCTTCCACCCTCGTGGCAAAAACAAACAAACAAACACATCAAATTTTAGTTGATCAGTCTCGGTATTTAGCTTGTGATCTGGCGCACAAGTGGTTTTCGTATCACCAAAGATTGTCCAACATGTGCTCAGTCAAGAAAATTACACTGATCCTTCAGTTTCTTCAGGGAAACTTAAGACGAACAAAAGAAATAAGCTCCCCTTAAATTGAGACCTGCTACAAGTTGACTCTCGTATTGGAAATGAAACTGATAAGCGGAACTTATCGGGCAGCGCAAGCGAGCATCGTATATCGAAGCAAAAAAGAACTTTGAGAAAGCTTTACAGCTGTGAATGAATTTCGAGTGCAGAGTCCAGCTAGCAGACTCCGTGTTTAGTACTGGTTTAGTACTGGTTTAGTACCGTGGATGTGCTACAACGAACCGACGCTCTAGCACAAGAACACAAAGGCCCTGGGAGTGTGAGGCCGAAAGCTGAACTTTCGTTTGAGAATCAGGACTTGTGTGGAAACATATGAGATTAGTTTTCTCTGCTATCTAAACCTAGTACACTACACACCCAAGTTTTTTACCGATAAGTTTTATTTGCTGGTGTGTACGAAATTTTACGAAGTTGTTTTACTTGAAAAGTTGTGTCGTAGAAAACCTGACAGACATACCCTCTTTTGACTAATGAAACTTGTCAAGAAAACTTCACGGAATACATGCCAGCTTTTGTGTACACAATATTTTTATTAATGTGTTTTGGGCATTTTATCAACTGAATTTATTCTTAATTACTTAATTAAAAAGTGAGCTAAGCAAGTTTGGCCCATTGTTGTAGGTGTAAAGCAGTGGAGTCGTGACCTCCCGCGGTTTGGCACCTCCAAATCCTTTCACATTACAAACCAAAAGCTTTTGATGCCATTGTCACTTAGTTCGTTTTAATTGAAAAGTAAAATTAACCTTATTTTGACATTTTGCTCTGTGCCAAGCCATCTAGAAGGACTTAACTTGAAATCTTTACTGCAAAAGTACGGATTCTGGGAGATTACAGTGTCACTTAAGTGAATCAATTACGTGGTTAAAGTGATCATTGTTTATCGATTTCACACGTAATGTTTATTCCTAGACGATTAATGCGCTGCACGAACGTTAATACGAGTTCTAGATTTGCGACTGTACAATCAATGAAAAATTGCCCTTGCCTAAGATTAAAACGACAACTGATTTTATTAGTGGTAATACTATCTCGCAAATCTTGCACAGAGGTCGCTAATTTCTCAGTTGAATAATAAATTCTCAATAAAAATAAAAACACTTCAGAAAAACCGACTGGCTTGCTAGAAAACTTCAACTGACTAGTCCACAAATAGACAAAGAAATCGTAAAACCACAAAGTTATTTCTAAAGTTTGTCAATCAGTACCGTATTTTTTCCAACAGATGTCGAACGTATGGATGTTTTTAAAAACCCTATTCCCAGTAACCAGATACGCCCGGCGAGCAAGAAAATCATCTAATCTTGTGCTAATACTTACTCTCAAACCATGCACATCTCATCACGTCAAGTTTATAGACCTTGCTCAATTTCAGCGATAGAGAGGCGCGGCTATATAAACCGGGAAAAGTTGCCAAGTTGATCTCATGCCGGAAAGGTTTGGGTGGGTATAGGTTCTTAATTTCTGAGTGTTCAGATGAGAAACGTTTCTCTCTGTTAACAGTCCGCTATAGCTGGATGATAAATGTTTTATCTCACGGCACCGTAGTTCCGGAACCTTTCTCTCGTTTTCATCACAATGCATTAAAATTATCAATGTTCTTTTTTGCCGTCTAAAACATACCTTCCTGGGAGGAAATACAAAATTGTCTTTACAAGCCATTTGAGTTGTTAACTCAATCGTTTTTGCTACCTATGATAGATGATTTTGCCCGTCCAACACTGATAATGGACTATCATCCGGGCTGTTACTGAAAAACTCAGTAACTATTGAAACTCTCATTTGGGTTCTGCTTTCTGTACTCGAAGTTCAAGTTTCTCAGCCGCAACAGTCATGTTTCGGTTGGATGTCGGATTGACCCCAGTTGGAGTATAATCGGGAAAGGACAAAGCCAAAGGTGCGCGCGGTCCAGTGGCTAGTGGAGTAGTGACTGGTCATGCCTCATGCTTTGTGTTTCTGCCGCGTGATAGCTGAGACTGAGAGTCTTACAACACAAGTTCGTATCAAGACTCGCCCAGAAGCACGTAGCTCATAAACATTGATAACACATTAAGTTTTGTACAAAAACTGCTTATTTTATTGCTATCAATTTACCGATTATATTCAAAACCATTTGTGACCAGAAACTCTATATCTATATATAATTAGTTTATATTTTGAGGCGACCTTCACTGAAACAGACAGTACCCATATGACTAGACCATGTGTTAGGATTTTCAGTTTCGACTATAAATCTTAAAATCACTGGGTTCTTTTTTGCCAATTGTAGTTTTATGTGAGTATGATCATTTGGGCATATGGCCCACACGTTAACAGGGTCAGAACTGTAAACCATCTTGCGAGTCTAGTATATTTCCACACGGTTAGTTATCAGTACTTCTAATGTATATACAGTTGGTTTACAACTTTAGATTGTCTTATGTACATTGACATAATGTATAATGCTTCACTAGATACTGCGACCGGCTGCATGTGTTGCCATGAATTGGCTTCAGTCAGTGACTGAATGCTACTGCAAACCAATTGAATCAAGAGGACATTTTTTACTGCAATTCTGCGACTGAAATATTGGAAATTTTATGGCGGGTGAGAAACATTTTAATATTTATACAGGCTATAGAGAGAGCCAATACAGCGCTGATAAAATATATACTTACACTACTGATTTATTACTCTATGAGAAATATCCGATCGATGGAGTCGGCGATGATATTCTTTGTTCAGCAGAACGTTGGACATCGTTAAGACAGTGGTCTTTTTCTAATTCCTCTACATGCACGTTTGATACAGAAATAACGTGTACAATGATCTTTTCACCTTCTGCAAATCTCACAGTCATTGTGTGCAGTGGAAGGTTTATTGCGAGACGCCAGGATATCATTCAATACAGGTTGAAATCCGCGCTGACTTCATCGCATACATTCTGACACTATTTGCTTTATTGTGGCAATAATATTAATTCCCTTGTAAGAACTACCAGTCTGTTGCGTTTGTCTAATGGGTTTAGTTCTTGTTTTTGTTTGTGGCAGTGTTTGGACTTTTCTCAAGATGGCTCTCTCGTTTCTCGCCAAGTCATGTCGTGCCAATACTGGTACTGCGCATCTTTAGAGAGATGCTTTTATAAATAATAAATAATAAATAATAAAAACTTTTTTGGAGTATAACCCATAATGAGTTGTTCCCAGCTAACAGTTATATGTTATATATGGTATATGTGGACGTTATATAACCTTTTCAAAAGAACTGAAAAATGAAACTTTTTTAAAGTATGCTGGCGGGTTTACTGATTTCTGCCGAAATATATAGACCATTTCCCTTTTCAAAAACTAAAAGTCATCTTTTTTTCCATGGCATAGATGATTTGCTAGTACTATATCTGATATTTTAATATGCTCAAAAGCAGGCACTGAAACTGGCATGATACCCTTTTTCAACTGTAATTGTGTTTTGGAAAGCCCACATGATTGGAAAAGCTTGGTAAACCGGTACTGCAAGTTTTGTACAACCGTTCAAAAACAAATAGGAAAATAGAACATAATCAACTATTGAAAAGCAATGTTTATCCTACCTCTGTTCTCCATCTGAAGGACAGTTGCATTCTCACTGAGAAGGAAAACACTTCCCTGTTTTTTCGCGTGCCTAAGCATGCAATTTTCAAGTTGCTTGAATTTTCAGTCATTGTATTTCCTACTTTGAACCAAAAAAGTTCGTGCTCAACAGACAACAAAGCTTTCAATATTGAGCAACGCAACATTGAGGTATTTTGATTCCATTGTTAAATTTAGAAATTAAACTGTTGGCAAAGTGTTAAAAACGTACTTAATAGTAAAAAGGGTCCTTTTATTTATCGATGGCTGTCCCATGCAGAGATGGCTGACAATCACCAGTTGCCAACAGACACCATTTTGTTCCTGTAAAGAAACTGCTTATTAGATAGTAGGCTTCCCAAAACCATCGGTCTAGTTCTATACAATGAACCCTGGAGCAATCCACTATGTGATCATATATACTGTGCAAAACTATCGGTTGGCACACAAGAACGGATATGATGAGGGGGGGGGGGAGTTTGTAATGATCAGACGATACATGTACTCGAAAGTGATCATGTCTGGTGCTCGCTAGTCTGCTTCAAAAATCAGAATCTGAAATTTCCCTTCAGGTTAAAACTGTGGATTAAAACTAGAAAAAGGTGTCCAGCTCTTATTCTATCTGTCAACACAATTCGGTTTGCAATAAGTTTAATATTTTTAATAATCGGGGAAAAATAATTTGACAAATAGCCATCCAAGAACTTTCTTCGAATTTCTTTGTTCTTATTTGCAGCAGCTGTTGCATCAATAACATTTTTGGTTCACTTCAGTTTAGCACGCCTTTTACAATATTCTTTCTGATTAAAACTGACTTTCTAATAATGACAATGATTTTATGACAAAACGGGACGAAGTACCCAAACAAAATCTGAATTGGATTACACATCTATAGTTTACCGGTTATCCGACTGTCATATCATCAAATATATCTGAGATCCTGCATGTGAAATGTTCCGACATCAGACTCTCCAATAATTTTGTCGTGGGAAAAGACTGCTGTTGGGATTTGTTCTATTTTAAGCCAGATCATTGTAAGCGAGTTCTCTATATCAGTATATGTATTACAAGGCCAACTTGAATCAGTTTTGCAATAGTCTATATGATATATCTTCTGATCACAGACGAAATATAAAAACTCGTCCATAAGTTATCTTATCTGATAAGGCAAACTGAATTCAATATTTTGTAATCGAAAAGTACGTGGGACTGTGTGGTTATTTCGAAGGAAATGCTAACGAGATATTTTGACAAGGTTTTACATCTAAATTTTAAAGTATTCAAATACGTCAACATCCGTTTTAAATTCTTTATAAGCTCGTTCGAACATGTTTAATAGCTCTCAAGACTTGGAGAGTATTTCCTGGCATATAATTCACCATGTAATCAGGTTGGTACGTAATTCAAGACAACAGTTATCCGGCGGCGAATCATACACTGACACAGTGTTCGCCACGTCGCTTGACCAACACTTATCACAAGACTGTGTGATTTCGTTTCTTTGGGTAAGCCATGGGCGATTATAAATTTTATTATACCGAGTGTCATTTATCAACTGACACAATGTTTGAACTTCGAATTCAGTTCTAAACCTATTTAACTACTTGTGAATTTCTTGAGGGAACCACATTTCGGAGAAACCACTTTTTGGACAACAAAACTAGTAAAAATAAATGAACGGCCATGTATTTCTGCTTGTAGGGAAGCAAATGAGGCTCAAAACACAAGCATATTGTATAGACAAAGTGTAATTCAGGTTTATAACAAGTGATTGACTAAAACAACGGTACCATCGGTTGAGTGGTGAGTTAACCTCCGTTCGGAGATATGTAAGTAGAGGGTGTTGGAAAGTTGGTAACAATAAAATCGTGTCAGTTTTCAAGGGAGTGTCCGTGGAAGTTTCAATATACATATTATAAATAGCCCATTCAATTCCATACCACTTTCAATGTGCTTTCTTGTTACTGCCTAACTCACTGTGAAACTTTACCATATCATCGGCCATACCATGGATGTTGTTGGCAATTGTCCATGCTCCTTGAACAACTCGAAAGAACCATCGCGTTTGCGAGATCTTGAAGGCAAGTCATGTGCACAAACCTCGTGTAGCCGGAATATGTTCCAGGTTACAATAGATTCGGGAACTGCACATCTAATCCCGACCCCTCGTATACAGTACCGCCATGTGCCGCGAATAAGCAATCACAAATTACACTGGGTTTGAATATTGCAATTCTAGTATGGGTGCTAATGTATTTAGCTACAAATGAGTACAATAGAGGTAAATATGGTTTAACTCGCCCTTGGTACGCGTCAAAAACATGGAAACCACTTTTTCCTGCTGTCCGCGATAAATACTTCTGGATTGCATTTCTAAATTAAAAGCTTCAAATTTAACCTAATAAATTAAACACCACAGGAGCAACCTGTATGTTTTTATTGGACAGTAGCATCTGTTATGGAGCACGATGTGGTAAAAAGTATTGGTCATTTTAATTTCCTAAACTCTTTGCCCAAAGAAGTGAAATTTGTTTGAGTCCTCTCACAAGACATGGTGATTCCGGGATTAAGCAACAAATTTTACAATAGAAAACGAAACAAGAAAATTGTATACATCCCGTTCAACAGCCCTGTCCAAACATACCCCCTGAAAGAATAAAAGAAATTAGGAGGACAAAAGAGTTATTAGGATAACATACACAGCAAAGTTCCCCCACGACGATCAGTAAAAGAACTTTAAAATAACTTTTAATTTAGTAAAACGTCTGTTAATGAGAGCCCTTAAAGAGTTTATTGTTACTAAAAGTTTGGTTATCGTTGCTGTTATTGAGACCGAATGGTTTCACTTTGTGGAATGTGGTTTGTAGAAAGCTGGTAATTCGTACAACTCCAACTGCCTGCGAAATTCAGCCAAAACTGACCGGAGACAGAATTAAGACAGCGGTAATTAGAGCGATAATTAAACAATCACATGTCATTTCACCTTTATATACGACCGGTGTACATACACTGACACTGTAGCTTTGAAACGAGCGTGCAAAAACAAAACCAACGATAACATATTGTCAGCTCTCTTAATGACTCGCTAAATCACCAATATAGCTCTCATCTAAGCCCTAAATTCTTCCAATTGCTATTACCTTTGTGGTCGATTTGGCTATGAGCTTCCTGGACATTGTTTCTAAGAATTAAATCCCATGGCAAACATATGGCAAACGATAAACGGTACCTCACGGAAGTCTTGCAGCACGTTCATTCTCACTGCGGGCTGCTAAAAGCCTTATGTGCTTAAGATGATAGAATTTATCATATATGATTCCGATATATGTCGTCCACGTCAATACACTTAGGCTGAGTTCAAGTGGGATGTTTAGAGAAAGTCAAAAGCTTACAGAATGTTACTTTTGCGAGAATGATAAGTATAAAGTTGAAAAGGGCCAGTTAAACGATCGGAACTCAAAAAGGATTAGGTATCATTTGATCTGAAGCAACATAAACTTTTAAATTACAGGGGAGGAGCTCTGATTATCGAACTGTCAATCACAATCCAGGTGGCAGAATGCTTTTCGAATTATCTTTGCTCCAATTACTTACAAGATATTGACAGTAAATATATCAACGAGCTAGTGGGGACAAATTCGAGATAATTGACCTCGTCACCTGTGGTACTTTAATCAATTTTCAATTAACACCGCGCAGTTTCATTGGCCGATTGCCTCGGAACTGTCTGTTTGAAGTGCGAGTGTCCCTCGCAAACAAAACCTCTCTTATGACGTAACGAATTAACACTGTAAGTAATTCGTAAATCCTTTTTGGCTACAAGACGCCCCGCGTATAGCATCAATTAGTCAGTTTGCGTGAACCGCCATACAGTCAGCACTGCGATAGCAATTCGAAAACAGGTTACAGCAATACAACTCGTGTGCAGATAACTGCGAACAGCATTTAAGTAGATAAATTTGGAAGTGGAATTTTCAAGGCAATACCAGAGCATCGATGAGTTTTTAAACTGGAATGTCTTCAAGATTCAGCTCATCATTCACGATTGACAATATCCTTGCGAGGCCCACGTACAGGCGGTGTGTGCCTTATACAATACCACACCCGTATTCCTACATCGTCCCTTCGCCTGGGTACCTAGGTAAGTATCCTTAAAGAGCTTTCATTGCAGCGTTTAAAATTAAATTCTCTTGTGCAGTGGGCGAGCCGGTTTCTTGGTGTAACCCTGCGACAATGTCAAGAGCCCTCGCGGCATGACAATACAAATCGGGTCATTCCTTTTTTTGGCGTCTCACTTATTTCCTCTTAAAAATCGTTGCGGCTGATTACCGGGCAGTGATTCTAAAATTAGTGAAGATTCCCCGAGTTATTTAACGCTAAATACTTAATTCGCTGGGTGACTAGAGTTTGGAAGTGAAAGGATTAAATGCATGAAAAGCACACAACATTTCCATAACATATGGTTCGCAGCCCCTCTTGACTTTATAGTCCTATGAGCAGCTTTGATACGGGCCGATTATGTTACAGGAACGTGCTCACAATGACATAAATATTTTTTTCCACAGCCGCTGTAGGTTTTCCAAGCTATGGAGATTTTCTCCGTTCACAACCCAAGCGAAAACGGAGACATCGAACCATATTCACAGAGGAACAGCTTGAGCTATTAGAGGGGACTTTTCAAAAGACGCATTACCCGGACGTGTTACTGAGAGAGGAGCTGGCGATGAAAGTTGACCTCAAGGAAGAGCGGGTGGAGGTAATTACGTTTGTACTTTGTCACGGCGGCCCTCACTCCTAGAATAAGCAGAGATGAAAGAGAGTAAGCGATATCTAGATAATCCGTAGAATATTTGGTATTATGGCAAGGAGTTTAAAATCTAAAGGGAGGAGAGGTTGAAGCTATTTAGAGGCTACAGCGTGCGAGCTCTGAAGTCAAGTGGCAAACAACTATCAGTTGCGCGCGTGGGTCTTTCTACCGCCAAAGTATCATTGAGGAAAACCAAAAATGTTCAGCAGAGAACGCTGGGTTTGATTTTCGGTTTTTTCAAAACAAATTCAGCTTGTTGTCGCCACACTTCTGTAAGAGACAACCGCATGTTTGGCCACTTAATGGGACTAGTGAAAAGGGTGCCAGTTAGGTGTAACAACAGAGTTTGTTTGTCAATTGCTAAGCCTTCCAGCAGAGGTGAGAATTAGGTGTTAGCGACTAAATTGGCAATACAGCCCAATGCAGACACCATTCCAATGCGTAGCGAGTTCGCGTTCTCCTTAATCTCAGGTCTGTCTCCTTGCATGATAAGACTGGCCCGTTCTTCTGCTTTGCCATCAATCTTCTGTGCGGAGGTTAATCTCAATAATTGTGAAGTAAACAGAAGAGGGACGGTCCTGTCACAGGGGTAAGATTAATGATTTCACGGGAATGCCGTCTTGCCCATCCTACAACCCGTTTGCCAATAATCTGCCCTTCTACAAAATATTAAATTTGTGTCTTTTTCTTATAAGTATTACATTTTAGTCATTCAAACCTTTAACTGATAAACCGCCCAAAGCGTTACTAAAGTTTCGGGTTGTATTTCAAAAGTTTTGACAACAATAAGAGCGGGGTGTCATTTCACGGTACATATAGCAAGTGAACACAGCTAAACCATGATTTATGATATGTCTGGACTCTGTTTGTCTCAGTATGCCATACCTCGTGTGCATACAAAATAACTCTTTCTTTTTTATTCGCGTGGATACTGTGGTAGTCTTGTTTTATGATATTGTGGATTTCTCAGTGGTTCAAAGTATCGAGAGATGTTACTGTCCGAATCGGAAGTCTTTAGTGGATTTGTACAATTCAAACTGTGAATATATAAACCTTGTTGTTCATTTGAGGGAATATTATGTCTTTGAGGTAAGTCAGAATTGGAGTTATATATGACGTTAGTTTGGTACTCACATATTCTGTTTTAGCTGAAGTTAATTCATTTTATCATCATATTTGCTGCATGGTTAATGTTTATAACTCGGCGCCTTGAGCTCTGCAGAAGGAAATTCACACGTGCCGAAAACAGCCGCAATGTCGCCTCCATTGCAAACATCTCCACACGAAGCCTTTATTATTATATTTCACAAGTCAGTGACAAACCTACGGTTGTACTAAAGTTCACTTGTCAACTCCAGCGTGTATTCGTTCTTTACACTACGACAAAATAACACAACAGAATTGATAGTTGAAGAAAACAAGCGAAGGAACATTTCAAGATGTCTGCCGGGTGGGGCCGCGTAATTCAATTTTGCAGAGATTTCTACTCCTCGCGTGTGAAGAGCTTTTACACTTTATTATCCAAGCTTTGAGCATAATAAACTTACTATTTCGGTAAATAAATTATTGCATTTCCTTTATATACTTGTAAGATTTCTGATCATAGCATAAGTGGAAAGAAGCAGACTTAATCTCGATGCAATATGCACGGCGCCATTGAGTTGTATTTCTGGCATTTCAAACAGTGCCGTACCGTCCGACCTTGAAGTTGCGATTGCGAAACACGGGAATCATTTAACTTTTTAAAAAGAAGAATACTCGTTTTTCTTTTTGTAGCGTTCCTGAAAGTGTACTTTTAAGTATTCATTCTCAAATGAGCAAGCAAAACCTGACTGCTTTGCTCAAAATTGTTTACCAGTTCCTGTTTAAAATGTTATCTTCTTGAATCTGTTCAAAAATGTGGAAGGCTTCCTTCGAAATTTTCCTAGCCAAATGTTCACAATTCTTTTCCAAATATACTATTGTACAATCAATTTAGCTTTGCACTGAAACTAAAGACCTAAAAAAGGAATCAAGGCATTAGTGAGTTGAGCGGGCAGGAAACGTTCTGAGACTTCGAGTGTTTAGTAAACATGATTTTTGCCACTAATGCTACATGAAGATGGCGCTAATTTAATCAAAAAGACGTTTTGTTAGCATTTTATCTTTCCTTCCATGAATTAAAGTCTTTATTTTCACAGAAAGCTTTAATGTGACTTTGTAGTTTCTAAACGCAGTAAACTAGCGACTATTTGTCTAAATAGCGAACACTTTCGTATCAAATGCTTTCGCCATTTTGCAGTAGTGTACTGTCGTTTGCGTTTCTCTGGTTAACCTCGGGACAAAGAAAAACTATTTTCTAATTACGCAGAAATTTGCTTATATTATAGAATTTTTCTTGTGACGTTTATTATTTAAACAGCTAGAACTGATGCTGTCTCACGACAAGTATGGGTTAAAGAATATATATATCTTATGTATATTTTTGAATACTTCTCTCGTGACTCGTTGCTGAGCTTTTGTTTTACAAGACTGAACTAGTGTCGTTATTTTCTGTACAACTTCAGTCCAACTCCCTTCAGGTTTTTGTCAGCACTAATGAAACTGACTCGTTGTTTTAACTCAGTTACACACGTAGCAAAATGCACAAAGTTTTAAGCTAGTTATCCAGCATTTGGTGTATTACATTTGGACTAAAGTGATTTTCTAACCATCTTCAGTTTGTGTGCCTCATGACACTGAAATATTCACTTTCCGTTGCTGTTGTTTGAAGGTTTCTGTATAATTGGTGTTTTAATACACTAATAAATGTTCTCTTTTGCCTGTTTTGTTAAGCAGTATTTTGCCTTTTTTCTGCTCAAAACAACAACAGAACAAATAAGTCTAAAGATAGATGTATTGTAAATTGTAGCGTTTCGGATTTACCGTCGAAATTAAGTCAGTGGAATTTACACTTTCAGTAGCTACATTAACACGACTCAATATTTGCTGCAAATTATACTTTATTGCCTTCGTTTACCACTTCAAACCCTTTATGGAATGTTTCGTTTCCTTTGATTTACAATGGAACATGCCCAGCTTCTGCAGTCATCAGTTCGGGTTTGACTTGTTCGGTGAATCTCGTATTCTACTTTCGTCCGATCTTTTCGGATTATTTTACAAATAAGAGTGAACACACTGAAATAAGACAATATGATAGTCATTTGGAATTATGTGTTTGCAAAAGGTCGTGATTAAAGGCGAGTTGAGGCGATAGTGAGTCTAGTCGGCTGACAATGAAATGCTAAACAGAAATAGGATTCAATAATCTGCTTACCACAGGGCAAACATAGATTATGAGCACTATTTCAATTCAGGGTTACTGTACTTTACTAGCCAAGTGCATGATATCTTTCACATGTAGCAGATTGCTCTGAGTTCTTACAACACTTATGATGTGCAATGGCTTCAATATTGTCAATGAAATACTCGTTGCGAACTGTCTTGGTTCAGGTTTATTTCTGATATAGTTAGGTAGTACTTTTTGTGAATGAATTCAGTGTCGCTTTCATCAAACGACAAACCTGTGTTGTTTGCATTTTAGCTAATTCGCTTTTCCCATGCAAACCTAAACACAAACAAACTAGTAGACACTTTGTCTGCTCATAAATTTACGGCTTTCTTTTGGACACATTGTCCAACCTATGTTTGAATCTATTTATTATCCGATGGCAAACTGCGCGTCACGGGTTCTTTTTTTACATATATATACCTCAGTTCAAATTTTATGTGGGTTATCGATGTTTCCATCTGTGGAAAATGGAAACGTTTGTGATAACAATTCCTACCATTTCAACGAGCGATAGCGGCTTTTGATAGTGGGATTTAATGAAAAAATGTTTTTTTCTTGAGTTTACGTAAAACTTAGCTTGTATGAGCTTGCAAAGCATTCCTTCAAGTTCATATCGCGCTATTTCTGGGTGTCATTTCGATAGTTTGAAAATCCATTTGAGATGCAGTGATGTATACGAGTCAAAAAATATACACATGAAAATTCTCTAAATTTCTGCACAATGTTCGAAAATTAATTAAATCAATTTAACCCCTTCTCCGTTACTCAAGCAAGTAAAACAACAAACAGTCATAGTGACAAGTCATTCTTGAAATGAAATGCGATTTCATTTTTTAAAAATCACAGATCATTTTATATGTAGGTTTGTAAACTTGTTTTTGCAATGGCAATGTTTTAACGCTCAGTGTTGTCAAGTGTCTTGCTTTTTCCCCAAATGCTGCCGGCCCTGAGAGTGTTTGATTTAGACTTTTTACTTTTCACCATGATTTGTATAACAACAACTTAGGACCCACTTAGAAAATAAACTTGTATAGTATAACTCCACGAATCCGCAAAGTCGCTGAACATGCAATCTGACTGAATCTATAAACGAGTTCTTTTAACGACAAGCATTGCTTATGCATAGATTTAGTATGGGATATCCTGTTGCAAAACTGTTTCTTATTTGCTTCTTCTTTATGACAATGAGAATGACAAAGATATTCATTTTAAAAAAAATACTATTATAAAGGTTACAATCACTAACTTTATAGTGGCTTGAAAAACAATAAATAACCGAATATAGCTAGTATGCCGAGTATTATTCTTGAAAAGTCCTTTGATAACAAACAATAAGCACAGTTTTCGTACCCCAAACTCTGTAATCCGTTGTTTCCAAACCACAAAACCGATAATAGGCTGGCACTCTTTGAAGTGCAGTGGGATAATTCCTTAGAATAAAATAGAGATGTTTATGAACTGAGTTTAATTGTTTCTCCACCATTCACAGAAGAGTAAAACAGTAGCAAGATCTGAGACCTCATTCAGCCGCGATGATTGATTTTGTGCAGGTATTGGAAAATGGAAAGAGTGAACGTGTCACTGACTTTAGGCCGGATAGATTGACATTCCTTCACATGTTAAACATATCGACCATGGTTTATTTTGACCAGTTTCTTGATGAATTTTGAAATTTAGTGAAAATTTTCAAGTATTCAGTTGTAAGAGATATAAACTGAATAAAAGACTTATATTCTTCAAGGAATTTATAACAATGAATGGCGATGCTAAAGAGTTTTACTTTACTACCTGGACATTTATAAGATGTTTTAATAGGCTGAATTTTCCACAAAACGTAAGAATAATGAGCATTGACCAAAACTATCAGGTTCTTATTTTTTTTAAACGTGTAGTAGGGATCTTCTTCTGGTTTTATCAAACCTTTCCTTCCGTCAGCATTGCAAGGTTTAGGAACTAGAACAACCCTAGCTTTTCAAATATTACCACTGTTTGCATACAGGCGCTTATGAGTTATGGAAGCTTTCACGGCGCGGTAGATCGGTCTAACAGAGTCTATATAAACTGAGTACAAAAACTCATTTCTAAATCATTCTAATCATTCTGTTCTTCTTTCACAGGTTTGGTTTAAAAACAGAAGAGCAAAATGGAGAAAACTGAAGCGAGAGCAGCAATGTGCAAATAAAAGTTTAGATAATTGTGCCAACTCGTCCAGTTTAAACACCAGTAGCGACAACAGCAACACTAAAGACTCGACAATATCCACTTTGGACAATATGAAAGAAAACCTATCAAATGAACTAGATCGAAACGAATCTGATACAAGTTCTCTCAGGAAAGAAGTTTGTAGATCCAACAGCTAGTGTGCCATTTGCATTCTAGCAATCTCCTATTCAGAGGAAGAATTTTTAATTTGTATTGTTATATTATATTATATAGAGGAACCTTGAACCAGAGGCAGGTTCTTTGCCGGAAACTATAATAACTTGTATATTAGACTGGTATCATTTCAGTTTAGATATATTTATTCTCCCTGCATGCGCTAGGCGGGGATAAGTACGCCATGCAGAAACATGCAAACTTCATTTGTAAGCATTACTATCACTTAGAAGTTAGATAGTTCCTTAGTAGCACTAACACATCAATTTCTTCTTTGAAACTGCCAGCAGAATAGCATACACTACTTCGTGCTCGCTCCTCAAATACGTGTTCTTGTATAGATGTTCTTTTGCATGGGGTAAATATAGCGTACTTTACTGCAGATAATTTTGGTCAGTGTATGTGTACATGTATTTTCATTTTGTTTCATTCTATTGACATTATATACGAAAGTTAATGCATATACTTATTTTAATACACTTCTCAGAAGCAACTTGTTTTCAAACAAATGCCACAGATTATTGCCACCGCAAATTAAGAGACGGTTTTAGAATTCTTCTTCATAAAATATACATTGTGCCAACGAAACGTGGTCGGTCTGGGGTTTGTCATGAAGCTGCAGCTCAAGACCCTTCGCGGTTTCCTTCCGCTCTCTTCGCACCTTGGAGTCTGGGTAAAACATTTACTCTTGCAGCTTTTTATCGTGTCATACTTCCCATATAAATTCGATCCCCTCTAAACGTCTTTGAAGAACCACATTGAAGCATGCAATGTTATGGTGAATAACGAATTCGATTCAATTGCAATGAATTATTTCTTAGTATGTTTTATACGTGCAACGACCAAAACCAAAGTTCAAAAAGCTAGAATTTATAGTTGTTTAGGAAATGTAGAAAAGAAAGGTTTGTTCGATTTCAAAGAAATGGTCCCAATACCAACGATATCTTGCTGCAATCGTCAAGTCCAGACATCAAATTGTACGAAAGAACTAATTGTACAAAGGTTACAACGTCCATAGAGTAATTAATACTTAACCTGTGCCCTCCTAAAGACAAATTTTGCTCAAACTAAAAGTTTCCTATAACTTTTGAGCCAGCTGACAGAATCTCATAACATAACCACTCTTTTTTCGTCTCTTGAAGAGTAAAAATATTTGGTGTTACTTGTTTCTTAAAAGTTGAAATTTTCTCTAAAATTACAACAATACAACTACTTCAGTGAAGAGAGATAGCGCAAGTGAAAAAATTAACGCAAAATTTAGTTTAAAAAGCTGCAATCTGTAGCATTATATTTTTAAGTTTATCGTAAATTACTTTACCAAACATCCTTTTGTATGGCCTTCATTATGTTGCTCTGATGGTTAACCTAAATGAAACAGGTTTGAAAACCCGAAAAACTCTGATTTTCTTTCCCTGGACTAATCTACAATAAAAAAATTCATGTTAAGTATAATTTTATAATTAGATTCCGAGTTGCAGATAGATACAAGTTATTTCAAATGCTTTTCACATAAACATTTCATATATATAGGATAACTGCACACATCACTTTCAACTCAAACGCTGATATCATTCACACAAACGCGTCAAGACTGACCAGCAAACTGGTTTAGCAGTAGTTGTATAGTATTTTTTCATCCACTCTGTATGTAGATTCCAAAGAAAGAATATCTGTACATATAGATTGTTGCGTGTTGTGTGTAAGAGAGTGAATATAGTACATTATTTATTGAGATATTGTAAATCTACTGAGTTGCCGGTATGGCCATATTTTCGAGATTACCCATGTAAAATAATTCGGTTGTTAAAGAGCTGGGTTCTGCTTGCCGGCTGTATCTTTAATAAACCATTGGGTTAGTTTTGTTTTATATGTGTGTTGTATTGTAGAAATATTGAATGGACCGGAACGATTGTTCTCTATGGTGTACATGTGGTTCTGTGGGGATACCTGTAATCACAGACCATTAAATTCCTAACTTGTATCATATACTGTTCATCTTGCAAAATGTCCCCCACAAAATGTAGGATAGATTTTTTATCACACGCCAATACGTCGGGCGAAACTAACTTTCTCTTTGCGTGAAAGATGGTATCAAGACCGTGCACAAAGAACGCCGTGTAATGAATTAGAACATGCATTTCATTTAATCCCTTCTACAAAGAGGAACATAATTGAAAAGCGTGATCTATTCTTGTGATACAAAATAAATGCCTTTCTACTTCTCACAGAGACTCGCGGAAATAAGGAAATATCTCTCGTATTGTTTCTCGGTAAACATTAACAATTTTTAAAAATGAAACAAAGCTTGATTATTAAAACAGAGAAGAAAGAAAGTGGCTTTTTTCTTTATTTCCACAACAATCTTGCATTAGTTTGCCAAACTGCGTGAGGTACATGCTAATGACACTAAATTGCTTGTATCTTTTTAAGTATTTGTATCAGGTTAAGTTTATATCTTTGCTGTGTGGCAGAAGGTTAATTAAGATAATTTGAAAGACTCCTTTTAAAAGCTATACGCAGCACTAAAAGAGTTTCATTTTACAGTGTATTTTGGAGATCACCTGCTTCCATATCTCAGTTTTCTAAAGTCAACTGGCTTTGTTTATTCAGCTGTTCAACATGTTTCTAGTTCAAACGTCACCCTATGCACCCGTATTGTACTTTCTGTAATTGAACACGTGCAGTTTTCCATGCAATAAGATGGTTGAGTGTTGTTTGTGTAGTTTTATATGTTCTTAAGGATAACAACTTAAGCACCTGATATGTTTTTATGACCATGAAAGTTTCAAAACCGCAGTCTCTTTTACCATCCTTCAGGTATTCTTTGGGGGCATTTTGATGGCAATCTATCCAGAAATCCAACACAAAATATGCCTTTTACCTGTGACTCTATCACAGATTGTTTTCCATTTTCCTACAATACAGTAATTACAAGAAGAATCGAACAATTAGTAATACTGGTGTAAATTCTTATTAACTGAAGAGAACTTCTAATTTATCCAGAACTTGACCTTTCAATATTGATTCAACCAACAATATATATCTGAATAGAATTGTACACCCAAACACAGTTTGAAAACAAAGTAGTTTTGACAATTTCTAAGGGTTAATAAATAGATAAATCGGGAAAATGTTCCTTTTTCTTCACTTTAAAACCTCATTTTAAATCCAAAATAGACTCATGACAGTGATGTGGAACTTTTTCCTTTTTAGCTGATCTTCCTAGTTTATTTTCTATCTTTGATTTGATTGCATTATATTTATTGTTGATAAAGATCTTACTCAGTATGAAAACTTTCGAAGAATAAAGTAAAAAATTAGTTAAAAAATTAATGGTGTTTCAAGTACCCATTCATTGCCTTGATTTTTATCAATCTTCGCATATTATTACACTATCCCTTTGTCTTTGATATGGCGGAGAGTTGCCAAGCTGTTTTTGTGGTTCGGTTTACCTGTTTGTACTAGCTCGTTTTGTATAATGTAAGTAATGTAAAGTCCCATTATGAAAGCTTCTCTAGCCGTTTCTCTGTGCAAGAAGAACTAATAGTTCTCATTGGGCAATACAAAAATGTAATTAAACTAAAAGAAAACGGGATTTACCAACATATAGTTGAATATAGGGAAAGTCTTTCCTCGCTCTAGTCCCTGGTTATGCTGGCTTGCGTTATTTTGCTTCGTTCCGAACAATAAAGAAAATATGTTCGCCATTGAATTGCTGTTCGTTTTCATAGCACAACTTCTACTGGGGAAAAACTGATCACATTATGTTCGTGATATCTGTTCAGTTCAGGAGATAACATCAAATATCTGTCTTGCAGATGACAATTTTCAAAATCAGTGCAAAAGAGCACTGCAACAGTGCAAGCTCGCAATGTCTTGTTTATTTCTGAAACACTTCTCTATCAACGAAATCCCGAATTTTGCTTGCCGCGTGCTTAGTAGTCATTTTTCATTAATAATAATAGAGATAAAATTTCATTTCAGATACTCCGTCATTTTCGCCTGGTTCTTCAGCAAATACGTAGCGTTTGTTTCGGAATAAATAAATGCTGCTAATAACTTTGGTTGAGGAAGATAATACGGCATATTTTATGTATAAATGTTTCCATTAATTTATCTGATATTTTTCTTATATAAATGTGAATTGATGTAGCGAAGCATTTCTTGCAAGTAGTGTTGGCAGAATATTCGCTCAGTCAGGGTCCATACTCGCCTATCACAAGTACCGGAATATTGGCAAAGGGCAGAGGTAAAATCACCTATGTTTTCGTCAACGCCTCATTAGTCATGTGGACAGCAATTTTTCAACTGTCTTGCGGAACGCTTTTGAAAAATTCGACCTTGAGAAGCAACACTGCGCTCCGTATCTAACAGTGATAATTGGTTTAGAGCAAACAGCAATTAGTCATAGATATCTCTTACAGTTTTACTTACCGACAGTACTAAAGCTTTAATGATTTCATTTGATAATCCTTTTTATACCCTTTCATTATGTCGCCTGATTTACAATCATTCAAATATTGAACAAGAATGCAACAGGGCGCGAAGCAGTCAGCTTACGGAATACCTAGTTCGTTTTCATGTCATACTAAATATTTCGCCAGTGTTTCGAACTATATGCATACGGAGTTTCTACTAGCGTGGAAACAGATGGTTGTCGTCCGTTATCCAGAAATTGCAGACTAAATTACAACCTATAAAAGGGGAATGGTCAACTGAGAGCCGTTTATATGAAATTTTGTTTCTAGTCCACGTCCGATTTGCAGGGTTTCGGAAAGTTTTTCTGCGATTGTACTTAAAAACTGGGTCAACAAGTGTAATGTGCTTATGAAGGAACTCATTAATTATAAGCTGTCCGCTAGGTCGGTAGCGATAAGCCTCACTAACCTAGCTACTTGTGGACAGTAAGCACATTTCATGGGTTTTAGGTATCCTACTGATGACCAGTTACAGTTTTGTTTATTTACTTTTACAGACATTTATTGCCAGACCAGGTTTGATTCAGAAGCGCTGATTAAAAAAGTGTTCCTGATTCATAATGCCGCAGCCGCTTTGCGTCACTTTTCGGCTCACCTTCAGAGATACCATGGTATTCTGTACAATTCCGCTGCAATTCGCTATGGCTTTCAGTTATATGATTATCTACTGTATATTTTGACTTTTGGATAGATTATCCTCTCTTTCCTGAAGTCAGTTAAAAGAATCTGTGAAAAAATACACCGTGCTTGCAAATTTATCTTAGAAGTCAAAAGAACGAAAACGACGGATGTTTGTGTGGTCGCGCGGCAGATGGAATGAAAAATGACTTGTCATGCCACACGAGACTAGCGAATTGTGCAAGCCGATAAAACGGATTAGAACGGATAAGATATTTCATTGCTGATTATCTTGTGATAACTGTTACATGTAGTACAGATATTCGACAGCATTAGTATTTAATCCAAGATTACTTCCTTGGAAAAGCAAGTTAAAGCATTTGTAGTATGTTCGTATGTTAGCATTTCCGAACTAAGGGCACATTTTAGAGTTTCGGAAAACATGGTTGTTACTAAGAGTCTCTTGGTGGTCGAAAGTCTTATCTCATGCTTGCAAGACTTGATCTCCTCAAAAGAAAATAAGCAATTCATAGGGGAAATAAAATATCTGGTTCTGTTCTCGGATGCCAAGCAGTCTTGGAATTCGAACGGTCATCACCGTCGGGACTGAACGGAGACTCAAAGTCGAGAAACTAGAGCAGATCATTTTAAACCATTCCCTGTGGCTCTAACAGTATGCTAGTTGAGAGGGACAAGGATATATGGTACTTGTGCCATCAAACCCCGGGTTTGTTGTTTTCTTACCATTTAACCACTTGTAGCTGAGACTAAGTAATTATGCCGGTAATTGCATCATTAATCATTAAAAAGACAGCTTATATTAGCTATATAAACGTTTGTTTGTTATTCATCCTTTGCCCGATCCATACAAAATGATATTTTGCACATATAACAGAAGAAATTTGATAGGCAACTTTAAGAATTGAAAAGGGGACTGGAACCGAGTTTAAAAAACTGCATTCGAATTATAAATTCTCTATTAATTTCTAGCCTCCAGTACATCTGTCAATTAACAACAACAATAACTTTATTTAGGTACTGTACATTATAAATTTACAAGACAGGAATTACAAACTATATACAGGAAGAAAGTTCCATTACCACCTGAAATAACCAAGGGCCGTGCGAGGGTACGGGTAGGGGCTAATCGAGTTAGGTGATACAAATTGTGGACTTGAAATATTTTGTGTCAGTTTATAAAACATAGAAACACACAAAAAAGTAACAAAATACTAAAATGCTAAAATATGTTTGAAAATATGGATATCTTCTTAATCAATCATTGAGTCACGTTTTTATATGTACTTTATTTCTGTTGTGCAATAACAATACAATATCAAAAACTGCATAAAAAGTATATTAAAGGCACAACAAGGGAGGACACAACAGGGTATAACCCTAACCTAGGTGTCCTCCCAGATCCAACCCATCCCACTAATTAATGTAAATACACCCACCCTTCCCATTATTATAATTATGTCCTCACCAGTGCCCTCTCCCTTCCCCCCTTCCTCGTCTCCCTCCCCTGCCCAACTGCAAAACATACACCCTTCTCGCCCATGACAAAGTTAAGAGTTAAAAGTTAAAAGTTGCTAAAAAGTTAAAAGTTAAAAATTAAAATATTTCTTAAATGTATTGCCTGATTTTGTCCTCTTTAAAGTTTCTGGTAACGCGTTCCATAGCCTACTACTTCTAATTAAAAAAAAGCTATTCTCATCACCCCGTGAAGGAGGCTATGCCCAGTAACTGAGTATTGCCGTTTTCCCTTTATTTAGCTTTAGAATTTCATGCCTCCTTACCTCCACGATATGCACACCGTCTAATTTTACAGATGGCCGATGTTACACAAAATGAAGAAGACACAAGCCGTGAGAATAAATCCTCAAACACCGATGAAGAGGGTAATAAGTCAGTATCATTAAAAGATGAAGAAATCTCGGAAGGAAAGATGGGTCCGCCGAATGCTTCGTCCACCCCAGAAAACGAGGAGACTGAAAAGGAACTGCCAAATGAGAAACTAGAGTCCGAGCAAAGTGAGAAAGAACCTCAAGGAAGCGGTGGTGAAAAAGCGAAGAAACATTTTTGCGTGAGATACTATTCTGGAATTCCAAAACGATATGTGCTCCTGTTTATGACTTTTCTAGGCTTCGTGCACATCTACTCCATGAGGGTGAATTTGAATGTGGCGCTGGTTGCCATGGTGAATAACTACACTATCATGAGACATGGGATAGAAGTAACAAGGGTAAGTATAGTGGTTTCGCAACTACGTACGAACTTCTTTCGTACATTTGGACTTGCAGCAGATGTTCGGAAATTTGTTTTTGCTTCAAATTCAAAATACTTCATACAATCAGAAAACCGTCCCCAAACACGAATTAGGTAGAATTAGATCAATTTGATATTGAATACTTTGAGATAGACTCACAAGCAGATTGAAACGCAAAGAACAACTACGTCATAATACCAGTGGCGGATCTAGGGGAGGGATAAGGGGGTCCGGTGTCCCGCTCCCCGCCCCCTCTTTTCATTGCAAGCCATATTTTTTTATGAACAAACTGAATTAATAGGTATTCTTCGGAAGAGGCAATAAAATCGAATATGTTATTCTTTGCCGAACTATACGCTTATATTGCAGAATTTCAAAGATTCGTATTTACGAATGCGAAGACCGATACCTTTGGCTTTGGCTTTTAATAGAGGAGAAACAGGAATGTGATCACACAGAGAAAGTTTTTATGATGCAGCGCAAAATTCTCCCAACAATGCCTGTATTAAATCTATGAAAACTGGTAAGGAGAACTATAATAATGTTTACTCTGTCCTTTATTTTCTAGGAAGCAGAATTCCACTGGGACTCCAAATTGCAAGGCAAGTACAAAAACTACAAGTTATTGTGAACAAGATGAATAGTTTAGTGGCTCGAATCAGTGCCCTTTTTCGAATTTGCATTCCCATCAGCCGTCAAAGATGCGGTCTCTCATGAACATAAATGACCACTATCGGGCCAAAATACTGAAATATCACATCAGCTAATTTCTGTGCAATATGGCCAAATATTATCAGATCAGTATGCGTCTCAATTCACTGAAGTATTCCGTATTTATGTATTCTTACTTATTGATAGCAGTTTTATTTTGTAAAACTGATAAAGCTATATGCCCTGTTTAAATAAAGGGATATTGATTGATTGAAGGGATTTCGAAGTGGTGCGCAGTTTCGTTAATTTGGCGGCTGGCAGTACAAGGGTGGATAGTACCCCTATTTTATGATCCAGTGCATGTCCTCAATTCTTGACTTTTTGGACAAAAACCTTGTCTAGGTAGGTTCTCAAAAGTTGTTTTTTCCCCACATAATTTGCAACCAAAAAATAGATCTGTCGGTAATACTGGGGCAACACACTGATTTGAAATATCAGTCAAACGCTTTCTTGCTCATGTATGTCCATAAAAGTTGACATTCTGTCCTTAATCAAAACTGTTGGCTTTTTTGAGCGAAATGAAAGGATACACCTGGAACCAAACGTTGTTTGTACCTATCCACCCTTGGGCAGTGCTCCTTCAAACTACCAAACTCAATCAATACAGTACTGAAACTTTTTAACAGCCAAAGCGTTTCTAATCCGAGGTACTTTTGATATCACTGTTCTATTCTATATATATTCGTTACTACAGGTTTAGTTCTTGGGGCGTTTTTCTACGGCTACTGGGTGCTACAGATACCAGGAGCCTGGCTGGCCATGCGCATTGGAGGTACGCGCGTGTTTGGATACGGAGTACTGCTGACCGCTCTGCTCACCATCATCCTGCCCGTGGCCGCACGATATCACGTGTTTGCATTGATCGGCGTCAGGATATTCCAAGGCCTTTTTCTGGTTAGTCGATCAGTATTTATGAATTAATGTGTTGTGAACTAATGTGAACACACTGACTAAAGAAATGTTCCCTGATCTTAGGGCGTTATCTTCCCATGTAATCATGCAATCTGGAGCAAGTGGGCTAATCTCTCTCCCTATCATTACCACTCCTTCTCTATCATCAGCCATCATTCTCTCTAATGTGAACGCGCTGACTATAGAAATGTTCCCTGATCTTAGGGCGTTACCTTCCCCTGTAATCACGCAATCTGGAGCAAGTGGGTCAATCTCTCTCCCTATCATTACCACTCCTTCTCTATTACTAGCCATCATTCTCTCTAATGTGAACGTCCTGACTATAGAAATGTTCCCTGATCTTAAGGCGTTACCTTCCCCTGTAATCACTCAATCTGGCGCAAGTGGGCCAATCTCTCTCCCTATTATTACCTCTCCTTCTCTATCATCAGCCATCATTCTCTCTAATGTGAACGTGCTGACTATAGAAATGTTCCCTGATCTTAAGGCGTTACCTTCCCCTGTAATCACGCAATCTGCAACAAGTGGGCCAATCTGTCTCCCTATCATTACCACTCCTTCTCTATCATCAGCTATCATTCTCTCTAATGTGAACGCACTGACTATAGAAATGTTCCCTGATCTTAGGGCGCTACCTTCCCCTGTAATCATGCAATCTGGAGCAAGTGGGCTAATCTCTCTCCCTATCATCAACACTCCTTCTCTATCATCAGCCATCATTCTCTCTAATGTGAACGTGCTGACTATAGAAATGTTTCCTGATCTTAGGGCGTTACCTTCCCCTGTAATCACGCAATCTGGAGCAAGTGGGCCCCGCCGTACGAACGCAGCAGTCTGGTCGCAATGTCCATAGCTGGTGAGTGGTATCCATACCGATCATATCGGTCATACCGGTCATACCGGTGAAACCTGTCGTACTGGTGATACCTGTCGTACCAGTCATACCGATCATACTGGTGATACCTGTCGTACCAGTCATACCGATCATACTGATGATAACTGTCGTACCAGTCATACCGATCATACTGATGATACCTGTCGTACCAGTCATACCGATCATACTGGTGAAACCTGTCGTACCAGTCATACCGATCATACTGGTGAAACCTTTCGTACCAGTCATACCGATCATACTGGCGATACCTGTTGTACCAGTGATACCGGTCGTACTGGTGATACCTGTCGTACCAGTCATACCGATTCCGTTCATGTAGTCCTATTTTCGTGGTTCTATGTGTCGGTCCTAAATGATTAGACTACAACATTATGTGAATGGCCACACTTTGTATTTTTGCCGATATGTTGAGAAAATATAAAATATTTCACTTTGTGTCTCAAAACTCAAAGGGCTAAAGGCAATGTGCCAGCTGAACTAGCGACCCCCCGCAGTGTCCTGAGGACTGTTTAAAAATATCGCCCAATCAGCGAGCTTCAAGTTAATTGTAACGTCTGGGATTGGTTGAATTCGCATGGGGTGATGAAACCAGACACCGGAATGGGGGTTATAAATAGATTTCGAGTCATCTCGGCGTTATACGCTGACACATTGCCTTTAATAGTGCTAATGAAAATATTTCATGTGAATGGTCACACTTCATGTTTTGCATGGGTTGAGAAGATATGTACCTCACACAGTTTTGAACTGAAGTCACTCTAAGAACTTCTATTTGAATAGTCACAATATGTTGATAAAGCAAGTTGACATGTGACATGTTGGTCATTTCCTCTCGGGGGGACTACCATATGAAAGGAGATATTTGTCGGAAAATTTGAAATGAATCCCTAAAAGGTACTAATCTGGGCGTGGCTCAAGCTAATTTTACCCCTAAATGGTACCATTCAAACACATACTGACAATCGAAACTTTTAATTAATTTAATAGCAATAAAGATAATAGCATCAAATGCTTTCCACTTCCAGTCATTTTTAAAAGCACTTTCTGCGTTCTTGAGACTAAAAATCCGCTTGGGAACAGTACAACCCAAACGAGAAACATGTTGATTTTACGTGTTCTTGCACCATATACCAGGTATGCACGAATTACATTTTGTTGATACTTGCCGCGAAGAGATTTTGATGGTCTCTGGTACCGATTCGCAGCTGTTGTGAGGCACCAGAACTGTTGATTCGATTCAGTTGAAGCTGAAGGTAGAAGCTATTATCGGTTTTTAAAATTGTATAAAAGCATTTAAAATTAATATGTTACGATCAAAACATCATAATATGCTCATGAGCTCAAGCTAGCTTAGATTGTTTGGTTTCTGTTCCCCTACAGGTTGTCCATTCGGCAATATTATTGCTATTCCATTAACGGGCCTGTTGTCCAAGTACGGCTTCGACCGCGGCTGGCCGTCTGTTTTCTATATATTTGGTGAGCAACGCCTTTCATAATTACTGTTATTGTATTTTCTAATTTTCTATAACTTAACTGTTTGTATCTTTGCTAACTTTTGAACTGAAATGCTTGTATTGTATTCGTGTGTTGCAGTGTCCATAATATCACATATGTATGTGTATGTGTATGTGTATGCATATACGTACATGTACGTGTCCGTGTACATGTATGGTGCATGATGTATACGTGTTCGTGTTCGTGTTCGTGTTCGTGTTCGTGTCCGTGTCCGTGTACATGTGCGTTTATGTGTATGCGGTACGCACGTGTACTTACGTGTACCTGCACGCGTGCGTATGCTTGTGCGTGTACGTGTCTGCGTGTCTATGACTGTAGCTGTGTTTTGCGTCTGTGTTCTTGTTTTTGTTTGTTCATTCGTTTATTTATTTACTTATTTACTGGTTATTTGTTTGTTTTAGAATGTTTGTTTATACAGGTATAAAATGCCCTCTCTCACTAAACACCTACAGGTTTGTGTTCTATTTTGTGGTATGTCGCCTGGGAGCTGATAGTTCACGAATCCCCAGCCTCACATCCAACCATCTCATCCGAGGAGAAAGATTACATAGAGAAGAGCATCGCTGAATCGGGAGATAATTCACAGGTACAGCCCAGTGTCATTTCAAACAGTAGCTGTTAGCTCTGTGCACCAACTTATCTTTTTGCATACTATTACACAATGAACGTATATTTGGTATTGCGGATTTCCGTTCTTACAACAACGGGGGAGCGCCTGGAACTGGAATTTTAACGAGTGACCGATTTATCCACTCTGTTTTCTCGTGTTTATCACACGTTGATAGGCGCTTTGACGAGAATTTGGAAGCTGGAGTGCAGAGCAAGTGCAAATGGACTGGGAGCGAGAACGTCGCTCATGATGTAAAGAAATGATGTCCATTTTACTCTCTCACGTGCGTTCGACCATGTTGGAATATCAACATTTTTGTGTACACTTTAAGAAGGAGGAGGGGGTTCCACTGTACGCTTGAGAATATGTTGAAAACTGTGAACGACCCTTTAACTCATTTTGGAGTACTGTATTTCCTCGATTAAACGCTAGTTCAGCTAATCATGCTAATTCAATGAATAATATGTATTTTCAGTTTGAAGGCATCCCATGGTACCATATTCTAAGGTCCTCAGCGGTGTGGGCCATCGTTTTTGGTCACTTTGGAGCCTGCTGGGGCTATTATACGTTGTTTACCGGAATGCCGACGTACTTCAAAGACGTTCTACATTTTGATATAGAACAGGTATGACGATAAAATATTATTTCAGTGTTATCATACTAGTCTCCATTTTTTCCTAAATTAAAATGTTTCGGAAGTTCGGACCTTTAATTATGGAATATAATACGGCCTATAGTGTCTATAAACTGTGGTATAAACACGCCGGAAGTTGTGGAACATGAGAGAAATTTAAGAGGAACAAGAGGCGAAGCCAAATGTTTCTCTTGCTACTCGAATGCTGTTCAACTTCCAGTGTGTTTACATCACACTTATAAACACTCACAGCCGTTTTATATTGCTTATATAAATAGGAATAAGACGAAGATAAAATGAATGTCTTTGTCCAATGAAAACAGGAATGAGGCACCTTAACTGAGATATGGAACCTGTCTTAGACATAAATAATTGAAAATTAACTGCAGCTATCTCTGTTTGGCATACGTTTTCATATTCGTATTTCGCATTTCCTTGTACCCAGCGATTGGTTTATATTGTTACTAATGTTTTTGACTTCTTTTCAAAATGAAAATGATTTCCTTTTGTCACAAGAACTTCGTTTCGAGTCTGCTGCATGATGTGGATTTAATCTATATCAAAATCAGGACTTTCTTTTTTAACAGGATCGATCATCTCTGTCTCGTGAATGTGGTATAAAATAGCATTTGGCATATTGTAGCTTTTACACAATAAACATTTACAAGTTTTCTTTGCCTGCACAGATGGGTTTTCTTGCAGCTTGTCCGTACATATTCAAGACCATTTTGGGACCAATCGGTGGAATTATAGCAGATGCGTTGATCAAATACAACATCCTCAGAATACGCACAGTCAGAGCGCTCTTCTACGCTGGAGGTGAGACACTGTTTCCTTGTGTTATCAAACCTGTTTGTGGGACAACTACCATGTCTAATGTTCTTAACTGTGTGTGTGAGTACCTATGTGTACATGTCTGATGTATATAAAAGCGTACATGTGTGTGTGTGTGCATGTGTGTGATGTGTATGTGTATAGCTGGGTTTGTGTGTACCGGGTTGGCTTTGTGTGTATATACGTGTGCGTGTGCATGTGCGTGTGCGTATACGTGTCTGTGTCTGTGTCTGTGTCTGTGTCTGTGTCTGTGTCTGTGTCTGTGTCTGTGTCTGTGTCTGTGTCTGTGTC
>JAOBYG010266632.1:0-17084 GCA_025403545.1 Epizoanthus stellaris
CCGCAGTATTGGCGCCAAGTTGTTGTAGCCGGTAGCGACCCGCGGATGGCGATCCCCAAAGGCCCGACGAAACTTCTCAATAGCTTCACGAAGGGCCGACTCACTCTCGGTGAAGCGACCGTCGAAACGCAGGGCGACGCCGAGGTTGTTGAGAGACTCTGCGATTACCTCGAGGTCGTCGGCCTGATGCCGACGCCGAAGAGCCAAAGCCTCTCGATGAGCCGCTGCTGCTGCTGCCCAATGCTTCTCCGCCCACTCCAGATTGCCCATATGGTTGTAGGCGAGGGCCAGGGCTCGAGGGTCACGGGGGTCTTCGGCGAGCCGTAGTTCCAACGCCTTGCTGAGATTCTCCCGTGAATCCTCGAGACGCCCGGATCGTCGTTGGAGGATGCCAAGCTGGCTCAGGCTGTCGGCGATTTCGCCCGCCTCCGCCGGCAAGTGCTCGCGGCGGAGCTTCAGTGATTCCTGGACCAAAGGCTCGGCTTGCTCGTCCTCGGCGAGATTGGTGTAGATGGTTCCGAGTGAATGGAGAAAGCGCGCTCGGGCGAGGGGCTGTTGGTCGAGACTCGAGTGCAGATCCTCGGTAGCCCGATCCAGCATCTCGCGCGCGCTCAGCGCTCCAGCGGACTTGCTCTCTGGATCGGCAACCTTGAAGAGGTCGATGACGAAACGCGATACCTCTCGTGCTTCGGCCAAGGCCGCATGCGCGCGATCGGCCTCGATGCGGGCCTGTCGAGCTGCCTTCTTTGTTTTTTGAACCTCGGCCGTTCGCGCCACCAAACCCCCGAGAAGAGCAAGAACAACAGTCGCTGCGGCCAAGACCCGAGCCCGGTGGCGACGGAGAAAACGACGAGCAACGTACCCAATAGACGGTCCCCGAGCCGTCACCGGCTGGTTGCTCAGAAACCGCTCGAGATCGGCGGCGAGCTCGATCGCAGAGCGATAACGATGAGCGCGATCGCGGGCCGTTGCCTTCGATACGATCGCTCCCAGGTCGTCCCCCAGGAGGCGTGCCAACGTCTCGGGCTTGAGACGACGCTGCGTCGCCAGCGCCCGCCGGACGTCGCTCCCCTGGGCTTTGAACCGGCCGGTCATGCTCGGAAGGTCGTCCTTGGCCATCCGTCGAAGTACGTCGCTCAGACTCTGATCCGAGGTTTCGATGGCCGGGATTCCGGCCAGCAGCTCGAAAAGGAGGAGACCGAGACCATGGACATCGCTGCGGACATCGATATCGGGATCGCCGGAGGCGGCTTCGGGGCTCAGATACGCGGGTGAGCCGAGGACCTGCCCCGGGTGCGTCAGCTGCGTGTCGACCAGCCTCGGGCCACCGCCGATAGCCCGAGCGATGCCGAAGTCGATGACCTTCGCGACCGGCAGCCCGTCGATCTCAGTGACCAGAACATTGGTGGGCTTGATGTCTCGGTGGAGAATCGACTTCTCATGAGCATGGCCGACCGCGGCGCACACTTCGAGGAACAACCTCAAGCGGGCCGCGATGCCGAGTTGGTGCCCATCGCACCACGTCGTCACCGGGCTTCCGTCGATCCACTCCATGGCGATGTAGAACGCGCCTTCGTGGGTTCCTGTGTCGTACAGTGTTGCGATGTTCGGATGGGATAGCCGCGCCAGCGCTCTGCGCTCGGCCTCGAAACGATGGCGGATTGCGCGCGAATAGGCACCGTGCACCACCTTCAGAGCGACATCCCGGTGGTAGGGCTCCTCCTGCACCGCCCGGTAGACGGTAGCCATTCCGCCCTGGCCGAGAGGCTCGAAGATTCGGTAGGGCCCGAGATCCGCGAGACCCTCCGCTGGGCTGGGCTCGGACTTGTCCGCACCGCGAAACGCCTCGCTAGCCATCGCTTGCTCGAACGCGGGGCGTTCCAGGAACTCGCCCTCGAGAACGCCCTCGTGGTGGAGATGAGCCTCCAGCGCTTGGCGCATGGCCGGGTCGTCGGCACACTCGCGATCGAGAAAGCGGTTGCGCTCGTCGCCCTCGAGATCGAGAGCAGCATCGAGCACTAGATCGAGGCGCTCTTCATGGTTCACGGCCTTCTCACCCACCGTCTACTCGACAAGATTTCGGAACTGGATCATACGCCAACCTCCCGGGCGATCGTAGCGCGGCTCGTCTCATCAAGTCGCAGGTCGCCGATTCGAGCAGAGTTTTCGACATGCTCCGTGTGCAGGCAAAAGACCCAGATTGAGACCGACGCCAAGAGCCAGCGTCTCACGTAGCCGCCGGTCGACGATGCGCCAAGCTGAGTCATCTGAATGGCGAGAAACGGTAACTCTGCCTCGTACCTGGCCGAGTCGAATCGCCCAGATTTTGGGACGATCAGAAAATGATCCGATCTGGGCGCCTTCCGGGTTCCGAGAACTCGGTTCCGAAGGCTCAGCACCGGATTGTCCGGGGCGAATCTCCGCCCTCTTCGATTGCGGTATGACACACAAACTCCAGTCTTGCCGTATGGAGTATTCAGAGCTGATGCCCAGTTACCTATCTCCGCTCTCGCCGCGGCGTACCCGCAATTTGCATTGGTAGAGCCACAATAACGTCTCCGTTCATGAGGTCAAGTATGAAACACAAGCCTGAGCTCCCAGGCCAGCCGCGGCGGCACCTGACCGCGTCCTTTTTGACCAGTCTGGCGCTCTGCCTAATGATCGCGATCGGATCCCCGCCCGTCTTTGCGGCGACATTGACCATCGAAACGGAAATCGCCGAGATTGATGCCGATGGCGACTGCTCGCTGCACGAAGCCATTGTCAACATCCGAACCGGCACCCAGGTCCTTGCAGATTGTCCGGCACCCTCTCCGAGCGGCGACACGATTGATCTGAATGGGCTCACGGTCACCATCCGAACGCCACTCGATGGCCCGTCGGGGTATGCCCTCAACCTCGGGCCTCCGCTCTTGATCATTGGTGGGGATGGCGGGGCCATTCGACACGTGAATTGCGACCCCGACGATGCCGGCGGCGTCCTGTTCAGGCTGTTCACGCTCGTCGGCACGGATCTCACGATCGAGGATACGTCTCTCAGAGGCGGCTGCTTGGTTGGAGCCAATGGTGGTGGCGTAGCCCTCACCGGTGGCAGCCTGACGCTTCGCAACACGACAATGAGCTTCAACAGGGCGGCTCGAGGCGCGGCGATTCATAACACGGGCGGTAACGTGACGATCGTGGGTAGCACCCTGTCCAGAAACGAAGCGTCCGACGATGGTGGCGCCATCTTTGACGACGGCGGCAGCTTGAGAATCGTCAACACGACCTTGAGCGGCAACACCGCCGGCGACAACGGTGGCGCGCTGATGGTCAACAACGGGTCGAGCGACGTCCGGATCACGAACGGCACCTTGTACGGCAATACGGCGGGAAGGTGGGGCGGCGGCATCATCATCGGTAGCTCAGGTGGGAGCATCGAGCTCGACAACGCGACGATCACGAACAATACGGCGACGACCCTCGGCGGTGGGCTCTATCGCAACAGCGGTAGCTATGACATCTCGAACAGCATCATCAGCGGAAACGTCGCGGCGAGCGATGACGAATGCGGAGGCTCATACAGTAGCAGTCCGGCTCGCCGCTCGTTGCTCGGTTTCAACGGTGATAACGGTGGTTGCAGTGGCTTTTTGACGGCGCCGGGAAGCTTCACCCCTGCCGGTCAGCTGGGTACGATCTTCGAGGTCAATGGCTCGGACGTGCCGATCCTAGCGGCCAATGGAGGGGTGACCGATACCGTTGCGTTGGTTCAATTCAGCGCTGCCTTTGGCCGCGGTAGCAATGCGCTCCTGCCGGACGAAGCCTCTTTGGGTGTCGACGTCGACGGTGACGGAAACACCACGGACAATCCAATCGAAGCAGATCAGCGCGGGGCTGGATTCCCTCGTATCCTCGGCGCTGTGGACGTTGGAGCGTACGAGATCAATTGCAACGGCTACGGATTTCCCTATGTCCTCGGTTCGGTGAACAGCGACCTCGTGGAGGATTTACGCCAGGCATTCTTTTGTGCGAATGCCAACGGTAGTGCGGACACGATCGATTTCGACGGTCAGACTGTCACCTTTAGCGGTCCGCACGAGGCGCTCGACTTTGAAGGCTTCAATGCTCTACCGAGAGTTGCCGGGCTCACTACGCTGACACTGGAGAACGGCACGATCGAGCGCGATGCCAGCTTGACCGAGTGCGACGGTGGTGCCGGAGACAGGACCGAATTTCGTCTTCTATACGTTGATCAACAGGCCACTCTCACCATGCGCCGTATGACGTTGCGAAACGGTTGCGCCTCGGATGTGAACGGCGACCTCTTTGACGCGCGCGGTGGCGGCGTCCACAACGATGGTGTATTGAGGGTCATCGAGAGTCGATTCGAAAACAACCGCGGTGAGGGCTCGGCGGTCTTCAATCGAAGGACCGCAACCATCGCCAACAGCAGCTTCATGGGCAATCAAGGCGCTGCAGCGATACTTACCCAAGGCAGCAGTGGGACCACGACGTTGGTCAACTCGACGATGACCTCAGGTTCCTCGCTGTTCTCTTTGGCGAACGGAGAAACGATAGTCATCAACACGACGATCAACGAGAACTCTAGAGGACTACAGGCACAAGCCGGCGGCACCTTCTCCGTGCACAACGTCATCCTCGCCAACAACGGCGGTTCCAACTGTGACGGCGGAGGCATCACGAGTAGTCACAGCTACAGCGATGACAACACCTGCAACTTCACCTCGAGTAACGGCAGGGACGACGCAGATATCGCTCTCGGCGTTTTAAACACCGCGAGCAATGGCACTTCTTTCTTCCCTCTCCTCCATGGTCACCCCGGCAATGGCGGAAGCAACGCCCTCCTGCCCAGTGAAGCATCCCTCGGGATTGACGTCAACGGAGATGGCGACCAGATCGACAACCCGATCGAAGCTGACCAAAGAGGTTCGGGCTTCCCGCGGATTCTCGACGGTCTGGTCGATGCCGGTTCCCACGAGACGGACTGCTTCGAGTACAACTTTCCCTACACGATCGGAGACGTCAATCCGGATCTGGTCGCCGACCTACGTGAAGCCATGCAGTGCGTCAACGGCGAGACAATCGACCTCGACGGACAGACCCTCACGTTTGTCGACGCCTTCGACGACTTTTCAGGTGCCACTGCACTGCCGAGTGTGGCGACGACCATCCGGCTGGTCAACGGCACCCTGAGATCCTCGGTCAACGCGTATCGATTCCTGCACGTAGCCGGCGCTGGCCATCTCTTGCTCGAAGATGTGACCTTGGAAAACGGTGGTGCTGCCACCATCCAGGGTGGGGGCGTCTACGTCGAAGCCAGCGGCTCGCTGAGCGTGCTCGACACTACCTTGAGCAACCTTACGGCGTCTGGAGCCGGTGCGATCTTCAGCTCAGGTAACGCAACGATCGCCAACAGCAGCTTCGATAGTAACTCGGCGGTCGGAGACGGTGGTGCGATCGCCGTCGACTCCGGTGCATTGAACATCGTCAACAGCACCTTCGTCGGCAATCAGGCAGGGGGTCTCGGAGGTGCTCTCTTCGGTGAGAATGCGGCGAGTATCACCCTCGACAACGCTACCATCGCCGGCAACTCGGCAACGAGCGGCGGTGGTGGTATCGGCCGGGGCGCCGGTGTCTTCGATGTCAGGAATACGATCATCAGCGGCAACATGGCGGCCGCTGGCGGCGATGAATGCGACGGGGATTGGAGCAGCAGTCTGGCTCGTGGCAGCATTCTCGGGCACAGCGGCAGTCACGGTGGGTGCACGGGATTTGGCACGTCCAGCGGCAACACAACACCCACAGGCGGCCTCGACAGCATTCTCGCAACGGCGGCCGGGATTCCGGTTCTGGCGAATAACGGCGGGACGACCTCGACCGTTGCGTTGGTATCAGGTAGCCCAGCGCTCGGCCATGGCGACAACACTTTGCTCCCCGACGAGAGCGTCCTTGGGCTGGATCTCGACGGCGACGGTACCACTGCCGACGATCCCATCGAAGTTGATCAGCGGGGGATGGCGTTCCCGCGCGTGATCTTCACTACCGTCGACGCTGGCGCCTACGAGGGTGGCTGTGGGGTGGCCTTCCCGCACACCATGGGAACCAATAGCGCCGATCCCGCCACCCACCTGCGGGATGTGGTTGACTGTGCCAACGCCAATAACAACGACAGCACGACCGTTGACGTCATCGACCTCAGTGGCCAGACAGTCGTCTTCACCAGCGCCTTGCCTGCCCATGATGGATTTGGCTACAACGCGTTGCCACTGATTACGGATTCTCTGAGGCTCCAGAATGGCACGCTCGAGCGCAGCACGAGCCTGGATGAGTGCGTGGTGGACCTTGCCCTGGACCGCACCCAATTCCGCCTGCTGGCTTCGGGAAATGGCACCGTGAACATCTATCTGGATCAAATGGTGTTCTTCAATGGCTGTTCCAGCGGAACAGCGGGGGTTAGCGGTGGCGCCAATGGTGGCGCCGTCTACTTTTTCTCCGACACGCTATACGTCACGAATTCCCATTTCCGTAGCAATTGGACGCTCGGCGACAGTGGAGCCCTTGAAGTCGTGGACGCCGATATGGTCCTCGCCAACAGCAGCTTTGTTTCGAACGTTGGCGGTTCCGTCGCCCAGAGACAGGGCGGGAACACGACGATCTTCAATTCTACCCTTACGCGTAGCCAAGGTCCCTTTGCCATCTCTAGCCGGGGTTCGATGGTCGTGATCAACAGTACGATCAGTCGAAACACTACGATCGGAATCGATAACGCTAGCGGCAGCATGAGAGTCTTCAACTCGATCCTTTCGGACAACAGTGGCGCCAACTGTGGAGTAGCCTTTACCGAAAGCGGGTCGAGCTACAGTGACGACGGTACGTGTAACTTCGCGGCGAGCGGCGGCGCGGATGGCGCCGCGATTCCGCTCGGACCACGGACACAGGCCGCGAATGGAACGGATTATTACCCGCTCCTCCCGGGGATAGCCCAGGACGGCGGCGACAACGACCTGCTGCCCGACGAAAGCTCCCTGGGCCTCGACATCGATGGCGACGGCCTCATGGACGATCCGATCGATGTCGATCAGCGCGGTACGGGCTTCGAACGCGTCGGTTTCGGCGCAACGGTCGACGCGGGTGCTTACGAGGTCAATTGTGATGCCTATGCTTATCCCTACCTCGTGGGAACGGTGACCGACAACCTACCGATCGATCTTCGCCAAGCGGTCGAATGCGCAAATGAAACTGCCACCGACGACACGATCGACCTCGACGGACAGATCGTGACTTTCAGCGACGCACCCGCCGCCTACGACGCCCAAGGCCACAACGCCCTCGAGACCCTCCCGCCGACTGCCTCCTCGGGATCGCTAACGCTGCGCAACGGCACCATTGAGCGCGACAGCAGCCTGATTGCCTGTAATGGAGGCAGTGGCGACCGCACGGAGTTTCGATTGCTGAGTACAGAGCTCGGCTCTTCCTTGGCTCTCGATCACCTACTGGTGCGCAACGGCTGTGCGAGTAACGTCAGTGGCAGCGGCTTCGACGACCGAGGTGGGGTCGTCTACGCGCTGGGTGAAGTGACCGTTAGAGGCAGTCATTTCGAAAGCAACACGGCGCACACGGGTTCGGCCATCTCGACCCAGAAACCCTTGATCGTCGCCAACAGCAGCTTCGTCAGCAACGCGGGTCGCGGCGCCATCGCCACGCTCGGTCCTACCACCAATACGACGGTACTCAACAGCACCATCGGTGGTCAGGTTAGCTTGGGTGGTGGTCAGCTTGGCTCGGCGCTTTACACCAGCTCCGGCACCTGCAGAGTCGTCAACGGCACGATCAGTGGCAACAGCACCGGTGTCGACAATCTCTTCAGCACGACGACATTGGACAACACGATTGTCTCAAACAGTAGCAGCGACAATTGCCTTTCTAACCGCGGCAGTATCAACGGCAGTCACAGTTTCAGTGACGATGGAACGTGTGGCTTCGCGGTCGGCGGTGGGACAGACAACGCGGCGGTTTCCCTCAGTCCTTTGGCGGTTGGTAGCAATGGCACGAGGTATTTTCCCTTACTCGGAGGCTCTCTACTGAACGGCGGGGACAATGCCTTGCTACCGAACGAAAGCACGCTCGGCATCGACGTCGACGACGACAACGTCGTGGACGATCCAATCGATGTGGATCAACGCGGCAGCGGTCACACCCGCATCCAGATCGGTACCGTTGACGCTGGCGCCCACGAGGTGGTCATGGGCGAGCTTCAACCCGGATTCACGAAAGTGTTCGCACCGGACTCGATCGTCGTCGGCGGCGTGAGCACGCTGACCTTCAGCATCGCCAACCCGTATCCGTTTCTATTGGCGAATTTGGCTTTCAACGACGACTTACCGGCGGGCATGTCGGTGGCAACTCCGCCGATGACCGTGACCAGTTGTGGTGGCAGTGTGTCCGCCTCCGCGGGCGGAACGACGGTTGGCTTCTCGGGGGGAACGGTTGGCGGTTCGTCGAATTGCACGGTTTCGGTCGATGTGACCAGCAACACCCCGGGAGAACACGTCAATGTTTCAAGTGCGCTGACCTCGGATGCTGGAACCGCGGGAACTGCATCGGACGCGCTGACGGTTGCCCAACCGCCCGCTTTCGCCAAAGTCTTCACCCCCGACGCGATCTTCAACGGTGGCACGACGACGCTGACGTTCACGATCGACAACAGCGCCAATGTCATCGCGGTCGGATCACTCGATTTCACGGACAACCTGCCGGCCGGAATGTCCGTCGCCTCACCAGCAAACGCCTCCAGCAGCTGCACCAGCGGAACGATTACCGCGGTGCCGGGTACCGCGATCATTACCTTCGATTCCGGCGGCTCGGTGATGCCAGGATCTTCTTGCCTCGTTGAGGTCGAGGTCACCAGCTCGACCGCCGGAGTACACGTGAATACCACCGGTGATCTGACCTCCGATGTGGGCAATAGCGGATCGGCGAGTGACACTCTCACCGTGGGCGTGGTGATCGACGTCACTAGTCCGATCGATGACTTGACGGCTGGTGATGGTCTTTGCACCTTGCGCGAAGCCATCCGCAACGCCAACGCCGACGCCGACCTCACCGCTGGCGATTGTCCACCCGGCTCAGGAGCCGATGTGATTCGGCTTCCGGCGGCGACCTATCTTCTTTCCATCGTCGGCACGGACGAGGATCTTGCACTCAGCGGTGATCTGGATGTGACCGATTCCGCGGGTCTGCTGATCCTCGGCGACGGAGCCCGTACAACGCTGATCGACGCAGGTGGGAGCGATCGGATCTTCGACCTCCAGTCCGGTGCGGCTCTCGATCTCGATGGGCTCACCATCCAGGGAGGTTCGTTGTCACCACCGCCGGTCTCGTTCGCTGAGAACCCTTCGAAAGCCTCCGGTGAAAAGAGCCTCGGAGATGGCGGTGGGGGTATCCGAAGCGCCGGCACGCTCGACCTCACCGAAATACGCATCCACGGCAACGCCAGTCCCGGAAGTGGTGGGGGGCTGCGGATCGACGGCGGCTCCGCTTCGATTCGCTACTGCCTCTTCGACGCCAACCTGGCCCACACCGATGCGAGTGCGACCGGCGGCGGTCTCTTTGTCGGATCGGCGGCAAGCGTCGTCGCCATCGAACACAGCACCTTTTCCGGCAACGTGGCTGAGCCGGGAGTCGGCGGAGCCTTGAGTCATTCCGGTGACCAACCGGTCGAGCTTCGCTACGTCACCGTCGTCGACAATTCTTCGGGGCTCGACAGAACAGGTCTGGGAACACTGTCGTTCACCGCTTCGATTGTCACCCAGAACGGTGGGGTGGATTGCTCCGGCGGGCCCGTGTCGGAGGATTACAACGTCGTAGGAGATTCAGGCGACGCTCGTGGTTGCCCGAGCGACGGGTCGAACGACTTGGTCCCGGCGCTCGGCGATGGCCCTGTGGTCGAGGCCAATCTCACCGACAACGGTGGTCCGACCGATACGCGCGGCGTTTTCTTCGGGAGCCTGGCCAGGGACCATATTCCAGCCGGAGCCGTCGGCTGCAACACCACCGACACTCGCGACCAAAGAGGTCTGCCGCGCCCGGACGGAAGTGGCTGTGATGTGGGTGCCTATGAAGGCTTCGAGGTACCGGTGGAGCTGCTGAGTTTCCAAATCGAATGACCAGCGGGCCTGCCCTGGACCCGCCAATTGTCATCCTGAAAAAGATACGACGTCATGGACTGCCCCAGCTCGCTCGCTCATCAGATGCCTCAGCTTCACCCGCGCGAGGCGCCACGCCCGAGCCACCGTTGCTCTGGAGACCTCGAGAACCTCGGCCACTTCGCTCTCGCTCAAACCGGCGAAGAATCGCAACTCCACGATCCGTGCCTGGCGAGGGTTCGCTTGCTCGAGCTCTTGCAACGCTTTGTGCAAGGCCAGGAGGTCTAGGCTCGGAGCGAGACCTGGCTCCGGCGTCTCGTCCAGCGAGACGAGCTTCTCTCCAGGAATTCGCTTGCCAGCCCTCCGCTTGCGCTCGTGATCGACCAGGATCTGCCGCATCGCCCGGGCCGCCGAGCCGAAGAAATGTCGCCGGTTCGACCAGTCGAGCTTCTCCTGATCGAAGAGTTGAAGATACGCCTCGTGGACCAAGTCGGTTGCCAACAAAGTATGTCCGCGATGGCGGTGGCGAAGAAAACCGGCCGCCGTCTTACGCAGCTCCTGGTAGACCAGCTCCAGGAGTCGGCTGGCAGCCCCTTCACTCCCCGAGCTGACGTCACGCAATAGGGTTGTTACGTCTCCTCGGATAGCGGTGTCGGAATCGGGTGGGGGCATGAAGATGTTCGGCTCGTCTGCTTGGCGTTTGGCGTTCAGACCTTGGCGAAGGTGGGTTTCGAGGCCTTGAATTTGCCTCCCGTCGCGGAAAAAGCCGAACTCGTTCGCCGTCCCCGATAAGGGACTCTGGCCGTGGAAGCGAGGATACATCGTGTCGAGCCCACGGGCCTATACTCAGAAGCTCTTCCGCGGCAGCCACGATCTCTTTCCAATCGTTCCTAGACTGCACGGATCGGCAGCATGTCAGCCTGGCCCTTTGCCGATGTGCTTTTCCAGCCAGATGTGGACTTCCTGCCACCAGATCTCGGCCGCCTGGGGCTTCGTGATCCAGTGATTCTCCTTGGGGAAGATGACGATCCGCGAATCGACGCCCTTGCCGGTCGGTCAACACACCGTGGAGGTTGATGCCCTGGGTCACCGGCACCCGGTAGTCCTTCTCGCCGTGAAGGATCAGGGTCGGAGTGTCAAAGTGCTTGGCAAAGCGGCTTGGCGAGTAGCGATCGATGCGTTCCGGATCCTGCCACGGGCTGGCGCCGTAGTTGTTGGAGCGACGCCTCTTCGAAAACTTGGCGGAAGAGCTCAGAAGCTACCTTTGGGAGATGGCTGGTAAATATCCCGGATAGACTCCGCCGGATGAGCGAGAGTGTGCGATTGGATAAGTGGTTGCAGGTGGCGCGGGCATTCAAGACCCGTTCGCAGGCGACCAAGGCGTGTGCCGGCAGCCGTGTGCGGGTCAATGGCGATGTTGCGAAACCGCATCGCAAGCTGGCGCTCGAAGATCGAGTCGAAGTCGAATATGGCGATTGGACCCGCATCCTGGTGGTCAAACAGCTGCGCGACAAGCCGGTGCCGAAGGCTGAGGCGCAGCTGCTGTGGGAGGATCTTTCGCCACCTAGGCCGACGCTCGATCCACTCGAGCGACTGATGCGTCGAAAGCCGGTAGCGCGCGAGCGCGGTGCCGGACGACCCTCGAAAAAAGAGCGGCGCGAGCTTGATCGTCTGCGTGGAGAAGGCTTATGAGCTCGCTACCAGTTGTCTGGCTCGGCCGCGGGCGTGATGCCTCTTTGCGTCGCCGTCATCCATGGGTCTTCTCCGGTGCGGTGGCTCGTGTCGAAGGTTCTCCCGAGCCGGGCGGCACAGTTCTCGTGCGGGCAGAGGACGGCACCTTTCTCGCCTATGGTGCCTATTCGTCGCAGTCGCAGATCCGGGTTCGGGTGTGGGGCTTTGATGAGCAGAAGACAATCGACGCCGCGTTTATCCGCCGCCGCATCGAGCGCGCAGCCGCTCGGAGGCAGCCGCTCTTGGACAGCGCGACGAGCGCTGCCCGGATCGTGCATGGCGAATCAGATGGCCTGCCGGGCTTGATCGTTGACCGCTACGCCGAAATATTGGTGATCCAGGTCTTGACCGTCGGCGCGGAGGCTTGGCGTCAGACGATTCTCGAGACGTTGCGGAGCCTGCCCGGTGTGCGCTCGGTCTACGAGCGTTCGGATGCCGAGGCGCGAAGCAAAGAAGGTCTTGAAAAGCGGATCGGCCTCGCCGCCGGTGACGAGCCGCCTGTTCTGATCGAGATCGACGAAGAAGGCCGACGCCTGGGCATCGACGTGCGCGCGGGTCATAAGACCGGCTTCTATCTTGACCAGCGTTTCAACCGCAGCGCTCTTAGCGCCTTGTTGCGCTCTGGTGCCACGCCAGCGGATCCGGATCTTCTGGATGTTTTCTGTTACAGCGGCGGCTTCTCCGTTGCCGCTGCCTCAGCCGGTGTCGGTCGAGTGACGCAGATCGATTCTTCGGCGCCGGCTTTGGCGGCTGCTCGAGAGCATCTGGAGAGGGTCGAGTGGGGCGGAGAGCTCGAGCAGATCGAAGGCAATGCCTTCGGCGAGCTGCGTCGATTGCGGGCTGAAGAACGGCGCTTCGATGTGATCGTCCTCGATCCACCGAAATTTGCCGACTCCAAGGCTCGCGTCGAGCGTGCGGCGCGCGGCTACAAAGACATCAACCTGCTCGCCTTCCAGCTCTTGCGCCCAGGCGGCCATCTTCTGAGCTTCTCTTGCTCGGGCCGTGTGAGCTCGGAGCTATTCGGCAAGATCGTGGCCTCGGCGGCGTCGGATGCCGGGGTGAGCGCCCAGATCATCGGCCATTTCGAAGCTGGGCCAGATCATCCAGTGTCGTTGGCTTTTCCTGAGGGCGCCTACCTGAAGGGCCTGCTCTGCCGGGTGGTTTAAGCCCGAGCCAGCTTCAAAGCGGCTGCCACAGCTCGATGAGCACGCCAAAGCTTGGCATCAGGGTCGCCACCCAGCCTTCGCCGAGCACCGGATGCTGGATGCTACGGGGTGGCGAAATGATGCGGGCGCCGAGGCCCTGAGCGAGCTCCAATCGAGACTCGAGCGAGTTGCAGTCATAGCGCAGGGCGCAGATGCCGCGCGCTGGCGGCAGCACCTCAGAATCTGGGCCGACGCTGGGAGAGTAGGCGATCAGCGTCGTGCGGGCGCCTTGATCACTGCTGCTTTCCAGCTCCTCGACGGTGCATGAGCTACTTGGTTGGAGTCCCATCGCCTGCTGCCAGGACAGACCGGAGCGGCGCCCGGCGCTGGCTGTTCGCTGTTCGAGCACATGGTTGAAGAAAGTCGAGGCGGCGGCCAGATCGCGGACCACGATTTGACAGGCCAAAGGCTCGGTGACGCCAAAATAAGGCGACGGCGTGCCGCGCTCGGCGGGTTGACGGAGAATCAGGTATTCGCCGTCATAAGCACGACCATAGGCGATGCGTCGCAGAGGCCCCGGCTCGCCAGCTTGAGTCGCATCGAGACCGGCACCATCAGCGGCCTCTGCCTCGCTCGGATCCAGAGTGATCGGAGCGGCGTGGAATTCAACGCCGTCGCCCGAGAGGCGGTAGTAGGTGCGATTCACCTCGGCGCTATCGAAAACCAGGCCGAGCGGTCCGGGTGGCGTGACGTCGAAATCCGGGCGAGCCGCGAGGCCTGAAGTCCTGACCAAGCGCAGGCGGGCGCTATTGGGGACATCGGCGCGGCCCATCAAGACGGTATCCAATGGCTCATCGACCTGCCAAAGCGTTTGGCAGAGCTCTTGCGGCAAGCGTCCCTTGGCAAGCACACGAAGGCCGAGGTTGGCGCTATAGAAGGCGACTTGTTGGCGCAAATGGCCGACGCCGATGACGATGTCTTTGATGCCCGACGCCATGGTGTGTTCTCCCGGTAGTTCTGTCGAGCTGTGTGAGGGACTTCTGGTTGTACGCTGTTGACCTGGTGCGGGATTAAGGATTGCACGCTATTGAGGTAAATGGACCAGGATCTTTGCGGCGGCGCTCCGAAATCCACCATCCGTCTATGCGCAACAGCCTCCTCTAGCTTTCGAGATCATCGTCCAGGCGGTGGCTAGCTGAAGCGTCGAGGTCGAGATCGTAGACCCTTTTCAGCTGCGCGATGCGCTCCAAGGTCTCCGCGGAGAACGGGGTCTTGCCGTCGAAAGCATGCAGCACAATGCCCTCGAGCAAATCACCGAGGGTGATGTCGAGATATTCGGCGAGGCCCTTGAGGACTTTGAGCAGGCGCTTCTCGATTCGTACACCGGTTTGGACGCGTTGAATCTTGATCGTCCCGGCTTGGGATTGGGTATGAGTCTTGGCGTCGGCAGGCATCGGAATCTCCTCTGGCATTGTACCCATGTACCTTGATCTGGGTAGGGTCGCCATCGTACCCTGTAAAGCTTCCGTAAGGACGAACTCCGGGCTTATTCGTCGCCTATGGAGCCCGTGCTACTGTGCGGCGACGCTTGCGATAAGAGCTCCTGAGGATCCGGTCTTGACCTCGGAATGACCTCGGAACTTCCCAAAGACTTCCAGCAGACCCTTGAGAAAATAATGACCTCGCGATATTCCAGATCTTCACGCCTCCTGATCCTCTTTTTTCTGCTCGCCTCGATCCTCGCCGGATGCGGCGGCTCTGCCCCAGACGGCGACGTCGCTCTCGATGAGAAGCCCGAGCGGCGTTTTCTCTCCGTTGGCACAGCGCCGGCCGGCGGCGCTTTTTTTGTCGTCGGCGGCGCGCTCGCTGAAGTGGCCGACTCCTTCGGCGGCGATCTCGGCTGGCAGGTGACGGCCGAAGCCACCCAGGGCTCGCAGGAGAATATTCGTCGCCTGAGCTCTGGCGAGCTCGACTTCGCGCTTTCCAATGCCGCTATCAGCTATTTCGCGGTGCGCGGCGAGTCGAGCTGGGATACGGCCCACGACGTGCGCGCGGTCATGACCCTGGCGCCGAATATCGCGCTCTTCGTGACTCAGGCCTCGAGCGACGTCAAATCGATCGCCGATCTGGCCGGCCAGCGAGTGGTCGTGGGGCCGGCGGGCGCGGGTTTCGAGATGTTCGTGCAGCCCTTGGTGGCAGCACACGGCGTGACCTATGACGATTTCACACCGCTGAATGCGACTCAATCCGGCGCCGTCGATCTGCTGGCCGATGGCAGTGCTGCCGCGGCTTTCTTGGGCGGCGCGGTGCCGACCGCTTCGATCAGCCAGGCCTCGGCGTCGATGGATCTTCTCTTCGTGCCCTTTGAGCCAGCGACTCGCCAGCAGCTGATCGAGCAATACCCGTTCTTCTTCCCGGCGACCATCCCGGCGGATACCTATCGCGGGCAGGAAGCCGATTTCGAAGGGCTGAATGTCGGCTCCATGCACCTGATCACCTCGGCCAAGGTCGATGAGGATGTGGTCTACCAGATGACCAAGCTGATCTATGAGCATCGTGCCGAAGTCGTGAAACGACATCCGGCCGGCAAGGCGATTCAGCCAGGCAATGTGGTGCGCGATACCGGCACGCCTTTCCATCCGGGTGCCGAGCGCTATTACCGCGAGATCGGTATCTGGCCGGCAGACGCGAGCGATGAGGATTCGGCTGAGACGGCGACTGAAGGTGAGGCACCAGACGGCGAGGCGGCGGGCGGCTAAAGTCGGTCCGGGGTCCTGAGGGGTGATGGCTCAGCAGGGAAATCGTCGCGCAAGATGTGGTCGGAAGTAGAGGTCGGAAGTAGAAGTAGAGGTCGGAAGTAGAGAAAGGGCGGGCCGGTGAGCGCCAGGCGTCAATTTGTGATTCGTTCGCTTTCAGTTCTGCTCTGCCTCTTCATCGTGGCGGAGGTGAACTACCCCTTGCTGCGCCCTCAGACGCAGCTCGCGCTTTTCGCCCTGCTCGGCCTGGCGATCACCTTCCTGATCAAGCCGACGAAGCTGCCACGCTGGGCGGCCGAAAAGGGGTCGTGGAAAACCGCCTTGCGAGTCATAGACGGCGTATGGGTCGGTCTATGCGCTCTGGTCTTCGGCTATGTCGCGATCCAGAGCGAGCCGATTTTTTCGCCGTGGTGGCTCGGCGGCGCGAGCCTCGGCGACCGGGCTGGTGCTGAGACATCTCTGGATACCGCAGTGGCGGTGGTTGGGCTCTTGCTGGTGCTCGAAGCCTCGCGCCGTGCCGTCGGTCTGGCACTACCGATTCTCTCGCTGCTCTTCTTGGCCTACGCGCGCTGGGGCCAGGTCCTGCCCGATTGGCTCTTTCCGCATCGCGGCTACGGCTACGAGCGGGTCGTTTCGCAGGCTTTTTTGCACGGCCAGGGAGTCTTCGGCGTCGCGTTGAAGGTGATGTTCACCTACGTCTTTCTCTTCGTCGTCTTCGGGGCGATTCTCGAATTGACTGGCGCGACGCGTTTCGTCATCGAATACGCCAAGCGGTTGCTCGGCGGCTCAGCGGGCGGGCCGGCGAAAGTGGCGATTCTTTCGAGTGGCTTGATGGGCTCGCTTTCCGGCTCGGCAGTGGCCAATACGGCGACCACCGGCACGTTTACGATTCCGCTGATGCGCAGCGCCGGCTTCAAAAAGCACCAGGCGGCCGGCATCGAGGCGGCGGCAAGCTCCGGCGGCGCCCTGGTACCGCCGGTGATGGGCGCAGGCGCCTATATGATGCTCGAGATCGTGGAGCCGGCGACGACGATCGTGCAGATCATTCAGGCGGCGATTCTGCCGGCGATTCTCTATTACCTCTCCCTTTTCCTAATCGCTCACTTCTCTGCCAAGCGACTGGAAAGCGCTCCGAAGGCGGAGCACGATGCCGCCGAAGCTGTGGCTGAAGCTGAGGCGGCACTAGCTTCTGAAGAGAGGCCGCCGGGGTGGCTTGAGGGGCTGATTTTCTTCGGCAGCCTGGGCTCGCTGATCGCCCTCTTGCTCTCTGGATATACCGTCTTCCGCTCGGTGAGCTTGGCGATGGG
>JAOBYG010267743.1:0-15674 GCA_025403545.1 Epizoanthus stellaris
CGCCGCGTCGATCGCCGGGTCATAGACCGCGGCGAGGGTCTGGAGCAGCTCGGGCGTCAGATCGACCGCCGGCTTGCCGACCGATTTCATATATCTAGCGTCTACAGGCTTGAGCAGTGGCCATCGGCGCTGCTCGAGCGGCTTGGCGGTCAGCTCGACGGCAGGAGCGGCGAATAGCTCGAGATTGAGGGCTAGAGGAAGAAGCCTCATGCGTCATCTCCAATCAGTCCGAGAAGGCGCAGCAGGTTCTCGAGCGCCTGTAGATAGCGAGTAGCGGACTCGCCGGCGCCGCCGGCCGCGCGCGCTCGGCGAAGTGTCGTGCGGAGCTGCTCTTCGACGCCGTCGATGGCCCCACGACCGGCAGCGCCTTGGAAGCCCGGATCGGGCAAAGCCTGGTCGCCGCCATGACGGTCTTGAGGCCAAGGGCCGGACGGCTCGTCGCCGACCAGGCCGAGGCGTCGCGCTTCAGCGGTGAGCACGAGCGAGATCCAGCAGCGGCAGCCATGGCCCGCGGGCGACCACCAGGTGCGCCAGATGCGATGCGATGTCGCAAAGACGCGGCCCGACATCACGTCATGGTCGTGGCGCCGACGAGCTCGAACCCGGTCATCTTCGATAGTGGAAAAGCGCAGAAAGGGCACAAGCCGATGGGCCGCGGGATTGCCCACCGTCTGCTGCCACCGAATAGCGCCGGTCGCATGGGCGACGGCGTTTTGCAGGATCAGATCGGCGTGATGGTCCGACGTCGGCCCGAGGCCGTGCTCCGCATAGACTCTTTCGAGCTCGGCGCGAAAGGTCTTGCGATCAAAGCCCTGAGCTATCGCCTCGCTCACGAGCTGATGGGCCGCTTGCAGAAGGCGGAGATCTTCCACGGCGGCGATCGTGAAAGCGGCACGGCGGAGCGCGTCATCGAGGCCAAGAAAGACATCTCGAGGCACGCCAAGAACGTCGGCCCACCAGGTGGCGGCGGCGTCGCCGTTGGTGAGAGCGGCGCCACTCGGTTGGTCGTTGAGCTGAAGCGTCCCGGCGGCGAGAAGGAGATCGGCGGGCCGGTCTCGGGGGGCTTCCGCCCGCCACAGGCGCGGGCCGAGCCCCTCAGAATCGAGCTGCCGCAGACCGTAGCCGAGGCCGTGCACATAGGCCGCATGGAGCCGCTCGGCCTGTGAGTGGCTATCAGCCGGTTCGAAGACCCGAGCGTAGGCCTCGCCTGTCGCCAGGGTGCCGTCATCCCAGGCCGCTTCCAGGCGGTTGCGCTGCTCGGTCCAGTGGCCGGCGAAGTCCGCGCGCAGGGCGTCGACTAACGCATCCATCTCCCGCCAGCGCTGGTCGGCTTCGTGGGTGGCCTTTTCCTCCGCGGCGAGATGAAGCGGCGAGGAGAGATCTGAAGCTTCCAGGTCTGTTCGGGGCGTCGGTGACGGCGAGTCCTGCCGAGGATCGGAAGCCGGAGAGTCTTCATCGGGCCAGGCCATGGCCTTTTCACCGGGCTGGGTTCGCGGCACGCCAAGGACTCGATAGACATGAGTCTCGGGCACATCGTCGAGATTGAATTCCCGCGCCAGCTCGAGGCCTTGCATGAGAAGGCGCCTATCGTCGGCGTCGGAGATCTCGATGCGGAGACGGGGCACCGGCGTATCGGGGCCGAAGTTGGCCTGGGTGATCGGGGCCAGAATCTCCTCGGTGACATCGTCCGCAAAATCGGCGGCCCCGAGCTTGACGTTGCCCGCGAAGAGGCTGGCGGAGACGTTTTCCGCCGCGAAGCTGCCATGGCCTTGGTGCAGTCCGGAGGTGCGAATCTCGGCAAGGATCCGGTTGGCCTTGATGCGGTTCCAATAGGCCATGTACTCCGTATAGGAGAGCCCACCAGAGGAGGTGACCTCGAGCAGCTGCGCCTCGAGATCTTGAGGAATGGAGACGCCCTTACCGCGTCGTAGCGCGTCGAGGGTGGCCGCGGCGACTTTCTGGTAGGCGCCATTGGCCTTGTCGGCGCCGGCCCGCCAGGGATATTTGACCTCTGGAATCGGATCGGCGTAACGCTGCACGGCGAGGGCCCAGTAGGCCGCACCGTGTTGGGTCATCCAGGACGGCCAATAGAGCGCTTCAAGCTCGCCATTGCCCCAGGGCGTATCGAGTGAGCCGCGCTGCACAACCACGAATTTGCCCGGCGGCGCGATGACGAACCGGCGCTCTCCCGTGGCATGACGAACGGCCAGAGCTCTATCGCCGCGGCGGAAGGCGAAGCGGCGCATAGGCCGGTCGCGCTGCTCTACGGGCACTGAGGCGCCGCGCCAAGCGCCGGAATTGATGCGGCCCCAGATATTCTCGACGATTGCCACGCCACGCGGACGGGCGCCCAGCATGTGGCGGTAGATGATGGCGCGGCCTTTGAGGCGACGCAGCGACCATCGGCAGAGGGCCGCCGTTTCCTTGGCGCGGGGCGTGTCGGCACCCGGGTCGATGATCCGCTCGAGAGAGAGGATGCCGTCGAAGTATTTCCCGTAGAGCGCGCCTAGGAAGCCATCATTCAGCAGCGTATCGTCGTGCAAGTCGCCGATACCGTGGCTTGGCAGCGAGCGCTCGCGCAGGATCTTTGAGGGGTGCTCGATCTCGTCGAAGTCGGGAGAAGTCGGCCAGGCGACACGCTCGACGTGGTCGCCAGCGATTTCTTTGGCGATCCAGGGCTCGACGTGAGCTCGCGTCACCGCCTCCGGCAGGGCGACTGGCTGGCTGGGCCCGAAGCCGGTCATTGGCAACTCCTCGGCATGAGCGCCTCCGGCCAGTCCGGACGCTCCGGAGCGGGGCCGAGTGAGCTGAAGCCGTCAAGATCGCCGACGCCGCGGCGCGGGCTGTCGAGCGTGAAGACGGCGTCGAGCGGCGGCGGCGTGAGTTCCAGGCCGTGCTCGAGGTCGAAACGACGGAGCGCGGCGCCGCGCAATGCGTCGACGATATGGTCGTCGGTGTTGTCGAAGCGCCGTTTACCGTTGGTGCCAATCGACGAGTTGTGATTCTCGAGCTGTCTCGTCACCTCAGGGTCATGGGGAAGCACCATCTCGTGCCGCTCAACCTGGCCTTCAAGAACCTGCGTCGCCATCTCTTTGGTCGATACCGTACGTTCGCGGCCTTGGTCGTCTTGGAGAATCTGGCCGTATTCATCGCGCAGCCCCACCACGCGGTTCCAGACGTATCCCGAGAGGTCGTGCGCGTTCTCGAGGTGGCTCCGCAGATGCTGCTCGACGGCGGTGCCGACGCCGGTGGAGTCGACGCCCCAGCCGAGCTGAGGCCGGACGAGGTTTTGCACCATCTCGCCGAGCACGCGGCCCTGCTCGTGGTAGGCGACGCCGCGCAATGAGACGCGGGCCGCGAGCAAAGCCCGCTCGGCTTCGGCCCGTACGACGGCGATTTCGGTGGGGTCGGGGGATTGGCCAAAGTCGGCGCCGAGCGCGTAGGCGCCGGGCGGTAGGTGGAGGTGGGATTCGAGAAAGGCGTCGAGATCGAAGAGTCCGATCTCAGTCTCGAGCTCGGCATCCAAGATCAGGGGCTCGGCGCCGGAACCTTCGACGTAGGTGGGGTCGGATCGATGGGCCGACGCCGTCACCGTGCCGCGCGTTCGGTCCACCGCGATCTCGATCAAGATATAGGGCAGCGTCGCGCGTCGGCAGACTTTGAGGTCGCCACGGTTGAAAACAGCTTCCTCCGGCTCGCCGGGCAATCCGAGCACGTTGCGCTGATAGCCGGAGGTGTGCTCGCCGCCGTATTGCTTGATCATCTTGCGGCGTTGCGCTTCGTTCCAATCCGGCCGGTCTGTGCGCTTCCAATGCACCAAGGCCCAGTCGATCTCGGCGCCGAGCTTCTCGCCATGCTTGCGCTTGCGCCGCTCGAGCTTGACCCGGCCTGCGAGCACGTCGGCAAGCGGCACGGCGGTTTCGCGGATGCGAGCGAAAACGGTGCCGCGGCGGCCGGAGAGCACCGAGTAGAGGCGCTTTTCACAGCTCGGCTCCGGCGCGCGCCAGAACTCGTTCCACTGCTCCGGATCCCACCATTTGTCGCACTCATCGCCGACCAAAAGGCGAGATGGATGCTGACCGCGCAGCGGCTCACCGTTGATGCCGATCGGCAGGAAGGTCGCGCGATTGCCGTTGACGGCCTTGATGACGCGACGCGGCCGCCGGGTGATCGAACGGATTTGGCTGCCGAGCCAGGGGTTCTGCTCGAATTGATATTCGAGATCGGAAAGGATCTCCTCGACCATGCCGTCCTGGCTCGAAACGACGACGATCGAGCCCGGCTGAAAGATGAGATTCCAAAGCACCAAGATCTCGAGCTCGCGCGTTTTGCCGACTGCCGAGGCCGAGCTATTGCAGACATCTCCTCGATAGCGCAGTGAGGACTTTTGATAGGTCCAGAGACGCCAGCGGCAACCGCCGTTCTCCGGCTTCTCGACCATCATGGTTTCGGTGAAGAGCACCGGGTCGCTCTGGATCAGCCACCATTGAAGGACTTGCAGCTGGGTCAGGGCGCCCATGCCGGGTGGCGTCGGTAGAGCGAGCTCGCTGGCGAGCAGCTGGCGCCAGCTGCGGCCGCGCTCTGCAAGCCAGGCGTCGACTCGTTCCGGCATCTCCGAATGCACAACGACAAGGTCGCGGCGATCGGCCGATGGCATCGAGAGCTGGCTCACGGCTCGTCCTCGATGTCGCGCTCTCGAGCCGCCATTTTCCCGGCGAAGTCGAAGAAATTGCCGACCGCCTGGTCGCGGCCAGCCTTGGCTTTCGAAGTTCGGGTCATGCCCTGTTGCTCGGCGGTCATGCCGAGCATGCCGGATAGCTTGAAATAGGCCTCGGCGCCAGGGTCTTTGATCGGCACGTCGCCGAGGTGCTCGCCATCTCGGCTGAAGAGCGGCTGCGTCGCCGAGAGCGAACCCTGCTGGATGATGCGTTCGCCTTCGCGTCGGTGCATCGTCACCATCTGCGCCATGCCTGGCATCACCACTTCCGACTCGAAGGCCTCCAAGTCGCCGTTGACGAGCGCCCGGCGGATGGCCTCTTTGGCGTCTTCGCGAGTTGCCAGGTTGACGACACAGCAAGAAAGACCCGCCTCGGCTTCGTCGGCGGCGCGCCGGGCGCTGCACGGAAAGGCGGTTTCGGGGTCGCCATCCGACTCGTGCGGGCAATGACTCGCTTTGCAAGGCCCAGCGGCGCGGCGAAGCGGATCCTGGACGTGCATGCTGTGCTTGATGGCGGCACCGCGGCGCTGCTCGAGCTCTTTCTCGCTCAGCTCCCGCTTCTTACCTTTGGGCCAGCCGCCCCGGCGTTTCTTGCCTGGCTTTTCTTCAGCCATGGCTGGCGTTGGGCTGGTTGAGGGTTGCGCGCATCATGGGCAAGAGAAGATCTCGAGCCCCTGTCAATGACCAAGTCGCAGAGAAGCCTGAAATCAGCCGAATCGCCCGCGCGGACGGGCGATTCTGGCGATCTCAAGCGATCAGAAAACTATCGATCGGTAGATAGTTTTCAGGCAGCAAGGGGTCGGAGCCGATCGATGGCGACGTCGAAATGCTGCCGACCGATTTCACAGCCCGCCGCTCGGCGTCCCTCCATGGCGGCAGCCACCAGGGTGGTGCCGGAGCCCGCGAAGGGGTCGACCACCAGTCCACCGGGCGGCACGATCTTCACGAGCTCGCGCATCAAGTCGGTGGGTTTGCCGACCATGTGGTGCTTGTCTTTCTGCCTCACTGGATGGGTGAGCACGCCGTCCCAGGGCCCACCGTGGGTAGCGATCGGCAAGGGGCCACGGGAGCCCCAGACGATGTACTCGCATTGATGCCGGAAATAGCCCTTGTGCGGCGCTCGAGCACCACGCCCTTTATTCCAGGCCACGATGCCGCGCCAGACCCAGCCGCCCATCTGTAAGGCGTCAGTCGCCAACGGCAGCTGTCGCCAGTCCGAGAACATCAGGCAATATCCGCCGGGCTTGGTGATCCGGTAGGCACTCGGTCAGCCACATTGAGCACCAACGGAGCTGGCTCCGCTGGTCTCGGTTGTCGCCAAAAAAGTCGTCGTTTGCGAAGCGCTTCGTGCCTTTGTGGACGTATTTCTTCGCTGGTGGTTGCGACCGAGCTGCCGTGCTCCGGCCGCCGGATGAGTAGGGGGGATCAGTGATCACGGCGTCAACAGATTCGGAGTCGAGACCCTCTAGGAAGCTGACGGCTTCGGCATGGTGGATCTGCACGTTAGGGATTTCAAAGACTTCGCTTTCGCCCATCGGTTTTTCCCTTCTTCGGAGTCGAAGGCTGAAGGCACGTCGCTTGGCGACATGCCGAGCCCAGTTCACGATGGGGAAAGGAGAGCTCGCGATGAGAAATACAACCAAGCCACAAACGCCCGTGAAATCAACCGATAGGCCCAATCTCGCTCACGATTTCGGGACTCAAAAGAACGAGAAAAACTATCGCTCCAGCGATAGTTTTTTCGTTGACTGGCAACGATACCTTCGCCAAGTCGTCTGTCTAGCGCCCTCAACCGTCGATCGCTACGGCCGACACGTTGCCGAGCTGCTCGAGCAGGTCGATTCACCGGGCGAGTTTTCAGCTGTGCATCTCGAGAATCAACTGTCCGGCCTTTTTCATCGCGGCATCGGCCGCACGACTCTGCGAGTTGCGCTGGCGGCGGCGCGCTCGTTCGGCGACTATCTGGTCATCCGGGAGGTTTTGGTCAGGAACCCGTTTCGGCTTGTTCGCGGTCCAAAGAACTACACCAAGGAAGCATCGGTCCTTACTCGACACGAAAAAGACCGGCTCATTTACGGGCCGGCGCCGGGTCGGCTTCCGGCGGATCCGCGTCTGGCCCGGGACCGCGTCATGCTGGCGGTCATGTACCAGTGCGGGCTTCGGGTGTCAGAACCCGGAAAGCTCGAGATCGCCACCGTCGCCCATGATTCGGGTGAAGATGTTTGGTCGATCCGGGTCGATGGTGCCAAATGGGCCGATCGTGATGAACGCATGCCGATCTATGACCCGATCACCGGCAAGCTCTTCGCTGCCTGGGTCCAGGTTCTGCGGCCACTGCTTCTCGGCGATCAGCGCTCACCGTGGGTATTCCCGTCGAGTCGGGGAGGTCGTCAGCTGGCGTCGGGGTCGGTGTGGCGAATCTTTCGACGAGAGATTCGAGCGACAGGGATCCGCAAAAAGGGGCGGCGTTTAAGTCCGCATGTGCTGCGTCATACTTTGGCGACAGCGTTGCTTGAGCGCGGAGCGGACATCAAGTTTGTACGGGATTGGCTGCGCCATGCCGATATGTCGACGACGCAGCGGTATCTGCATTCTAGGTCGCGTCGGGTTCGAGAGGTTTTTCGTTAAAGAACAATAAAGGTTTTTCTGTTCGGCGCAACTTTCGCTGTATCTGCCCTTGTGACCATCTCATTCGGTCCGAAAGGATTTTATGCGCATAAAGTACATGAATTTTTGAGCGATGAAGCTTTTGTGCTAGCGTGCGCGGGACTCGCCGCCTTGTTGTAGCTTGTTGCGAAGTTTCCATTTGACAAACGTAAAATCAGCAGGCGCCAAGTGCCAGCTTGACGCCTGCCGAAATAGCTGCGCCGGTAAAGTAGACGTCAGCCTTTCCGCATTGAGTCTACTACTCGGATCGCAGCCGGGCAAAGGAGGAATCAATGCGGATCCGGCTCAGACTAGAGAAGCTAGAAATCGCCACGGAAGATTCACCAGGCGGTAAGACCTGGGCATTCTGGGTTTCGATGTTGGGGCTCCTAACCGGTCTTTTGGCTGTCGCTCTCGAACTCGGTTGGATGTGAGGAAACCTATATTCCCTTACCTCTGATTCTGCCTCCTGGACCTTGGCAAAATGCCTGTCCCGACTGGATAAATCCGTCTTGGGTGCCCTCGCAACCGACCGCTCGGTCGGTAAAACGAATTGCGAATCGATGCACTAGACCCGCCCTGCATTGGTTCTCGACACTTCGAAAACCCGATCAGCGAATCGCCCTGATTATCGGGTTTCTTGGGGCATTTCTAGACGCCGATAAGTGCGGGTTATCGGCGCATAGATCGGCCTGCTGAGGCGTAGAGACAGCAGTTAGTCGAGAGGTTCAAGAGGCGCTCGCGAGCGTCGCATCCAGAGGAGGATCTACTGCTGTCGAAATATCGGCCCCCCACCCCTTCCGCCGGCCCTTCGGGCCCGTTTGCGCACGGCGGGCGTCTGACCATCGAGAAACGAAATGAGACCGTTCGACGGGCGAAGCAGATTGTGCTCGAGAACACGCCACCGAATACGCGACGGGCTCGCGAGTCGGCCTTGCGCTATTTCTGGGCCTGGGCCGACGTCGCCCACTGGCTCGACGAGCACTACCCGGTCGACGCCGAGGTGCTCGTCGACTTCATCGTCGGCCACAGCCGCGGCCTCGAGGACGAAGTTGAGACAGCGCTCGTTGCCACCGGCGTCAAGAAACCGGGCACGCACTCGGTCGCAACGGTCGAGGCGCGAGTCTCGCATCTGTCGTCCGCACACCGCATCCAAGGCCTATCCTCTCCAGCCGATGACGCCATGGTGCGAGAGCTGTTGAAGCGTCTGCGACGCGAACGAGCGCGCCGAGGTGGCCAGAGCCGTCACCGGGCCCTAGACCGGCTGACGCTCGATCGCCTGCTCGCTACCTGCCAGGGTGAGTCGCTCACAGACATCCGCGACGCCGCCGTACTACTCGTCGGCTGCGCAGCCGGCGGTCGCCGCCGCTCAGAGCTTGCGGCCGTCGATGTCGACGACCTCGAGCCGCTCTCGGACGGTTCCTACCTCTGGACGATCCGCCACAGCAAGACCGACCAGGAAGGCGAAGGCCTTGTTTTGCCGATCAAGGGCCGCGCGGCGGCGGCGCTCCACCGTTGGCGCGAAGCTGCCGGCGTCAGGAGTGGCGCCCTTTTCCGATCACTCAACCGCTGGGGCCAAGTCGGCGGGCGGCTAGCCGACCGCACAGTTTACGATCTCGTCCGGCGACGGGCGGAATCCGCTGGCCTGAATCCACAGGACTTCGGGGCACACTCCCTGCGCGCCGGTTTCATCACTCAGGGCGGACGTGACGGTATCCCGTTGCAAGAGCTAATGCCGATGTCCGGCCACCGGAGCCTTCAGGTCGCACGTCGGTACCACCGCCCTGGTGAACTATTGAATAGCCGGGCGGCTCACGTCTTTGGCTGACTCAGTCAAGAAGACCTCGATCGCGCATGGCTCGGCGAAGCTGGTTTTGAGGCGGGAGCTTTGAGGCTGCGCGGACCAGCTTGGACTCCAACTCCTCTGCCATTTCTGTTTCCCCGCGTGCTCGAAGAGTCGCCGATAGGTTAAACATCGAAATTAGCGTGTCCGGGTGCTCCTCTCCGAGCACGCGTCGACTAATCTCGAGGACCTGCTCTTCGAGCTTGCGCGCTTCGCTCCACTCGCCCTGGTTCCTGAGCGTCGAGGCGAGGTTGGCCATGGCTGTGATCGTGGACGGATGCTCCTCTCCGAGCACGCGTCGACGAATCTCGAGGACCTGCTCTTCGAGCTTGCGCGCTTCCAGATAAGCCCCAGAAGCCCAAGCGTAGATACCTGCGCGAGCCCAGAGACCCGACGGCTGGGTCTGGGTAGACTCAGGCTCCTGGAGCATTGCGTGAACCAGGATATGGTTCAACAGAAGTCGCCAGCGATCCCATGAACAGGGCTCTTCGGCCCTGCCGAGGGGTACTACTTGCTGCAAGGCCTCGGCGACTCTGAGCCAAGGTGACTCTGTGTCTAACCCATGACGAACAACTTCTTGAAGCAGGCGATGCAGCGAAAGGTGGCCGCTGCCGGAATCCACTTCGATGCGGATCATCGAGTAGCGCGACAGCGGTGTCAGCACCTTGTCGTCAAGGACAAGCGGATCGTCCTCGAGTCTCTCGGCAATCTTCTCTGCCTCCGGGCCAAAATGTGCCAGGCCGTCTTCAACCAGGCTGAGAGGAATCCGGTCTGGGGCCAGGTAGGAAAGGCATTGGAGCAGCTCTACGGCAGCCGGAAAGCCTTCTCGGATCTTGTCGAGCGTCAACAACCAAGTGGTGGCGACTTCCTCCTCATAGGGACCAGCTTGCGGCTTCGACCGGCCGAGCGTCGGGAGTCTTTGTTTTTCAAATGCGGCGAGGTATTTACTGTAAGTAACTGACCGATTGGCCGCCAGGTAGGCGGCTGCTTGTTCCAGCGCGAGCGGAAGAAATCCGAGCTTATCGGCAAGCTTCTCGGACTCCGGGCATCTCGCTTGCCCAGTGCGGGTCTCCAAAAATTCCACGGCTTCACCCGGAGTCATGACATCGATATCGAGCGCCTGCGAGGCGGCCAGCTTTGGAAGGTTGTGGATGCGCGACGTGATCAGAAGATGTCCCTGCTTGCTGCTCGGGATCCAGTCCTCGATAGCTTTCGGATCGTCGGCATTGTCGAGGACCACCAGCCAGTCGGTTCGACGTTTGAGGCATTTCAAGAGAGCGAAGGCGGCCACGTCGTCCTTGATTGGTTGTTCGTCCGCATCATGTCGCGAAACTAACTCGAGCTCGAAGGCCGCTTCTGCGTAGTCTCGTTGCAGAGTCTGCTCGCTTGTGGCATCGCACCAGAGAACGTCTCGGTAGTCCCGCCAGACTCGGTGGCAAAGCTCGATTGCCGTCTGCGTTTTGCCGACGCCTCCGAGCCCCGCGATCGCCTGTGTCAGCGCTGCGGATCTCTCACGTTGCAGTCGTGTGGGTAGGGCCTCGATTGCCGATTCACGGCCGGTGAAGAATCCATTGCGTAGCGGCACCGTCCATAAGGGCGCCGGCTCACCTGGTAGACCGAAGAACCGCCTGCGTGTGGCTTGATCGTTCTGGACCTTGGTGTCGAGCGCAGTGAGATCCCAGATTGTCGCCTCGATCTCACCAAGGGCCTCGTGGAGCGCATCTCTCGCTTCGGCACTGACCGATCGAGTAATAGCAAGCAAGTAACGTCCGGGATTAGTCTGACCCGCTTTCGGATCTAGGATCTTTTCTACCTCTCGCCGTATTTTCTCCGGCCCGAAGTCGGTACTGGGCATGTAGCGCTTGCACTGGATAACCGTTTGCCGGCCATGCCGGTCGATCGCGACCAGGTCACGGCCGCCGTCTGAGCCAGCAGCGCCGTAATGTTCCACATTTCGGAAACCTTCCGCTTCTAGCAGCCACGAGCACAGCTGTTCGAAACGCGTCGGCGATAGCTGATGGAACGGTAAATCGTGGACCGTATACGTGATCGGCGGTCTAGAGTCGGACATGGGTGCCCCTCCACGTATGAGTATACCGGGCCCCGCAGAGTCCCAATCAGTTAACATGTGGTGGCCCTCAGAAATCTGCCTAGCGCGACTGCTTAAGAACGACCTCATCGTCATCCTGCGGGAATTGATGCGTGAAGGAAGCTCGCCGATTGGTTCGACGTCACGGTCATGACCGTCGACTTGCTGGAGAGCCACCAAGTGCACGGCGTCCCGCGGATAATCAAGACGAGGCGAAATCGTCGGAATCAGGAGAGTAGAGCTGGCGCATCCCGCAGAATTTGCGGGAGATCCGTCGCGGCGGTGTTCAAAAACTCACGCAAGAGGGCTGCCATGTGGGACAGCTTTGTTCCCAGCTGGCGAATCGGGATAGAGTAGAGTTGTTGGCACAGTTCTTACTAGGTTCCTACCAATGCTGCGTCGGCAAAGATGTAAAGCGCTGAGGATAAAGCGCTTAGCGGTGTCGAGAATCCTGATTGTGGATCAGGAGGTCCCCCGTTCAAGTCGGGGTATCGGTACCATCTAATCCGCTAGTTTCTGGGGGTTTTAGCCACCTTTCCCAGGTTTCGCGATACGCCGCGAGATGCTCTGATTCGCTCCGAATACGGCGATTTTGGTGACAGGTTGGTGACAGACTAAGCGCCTGTCACCGCTGGCCAAGAGCCAATAAGAAGGGGGGCGGCATGGCACTGACAAGGTCACTGGCCTCGGAGTCCGCATCACGCCAGGCGGAAAGAAAACTATCGTGCTTCGATATTGTGTCTAGAGGGGCCTGGCACGTTTGGAGGCCAACCTTAACCTGGCGATTCGTGCGACAGTAGGACCGTTATGACTGAAGCAACCGTTACCCTCGACGATCTTGGACGGTTGGAAGTGCCCGCGGAATTTCGTCGCGCGCTGGGCCTGCGCGCGGGCGTCTCGCTGGTGCTTCGCCTGGCATCCGACGGGCTCTATATCCAGACATCCGGACCGACTGCGCTTGAGGAAGCGCAGAGCTTGGTCAGAGCCCATGTCGAGGCAGGGCGTAGCTTGGTAGACGAGCTCATCGCGGAGCGCCGTCGATCTCGGCAAGGGCGGTGTCTTGGCCGAGAGCCGTTCGGAATTCGGTGAAATCTGCGTCGTCGATCATGCCTCGCGCAGATGGCCGTGATTTTGTTCAAACTCTCCTGATATCCTCTCCGGGTTATTCCTAGCCGAATCAACGCGCAGCTGCGCGCCACGCTCTACGAGAACGGAGGCGTGATGGATGAGCCGGTGGTGACGGTCGGGGCGGCGAAGAACCAGGTGGCTTCGTGGCGGGTGAGCTTTAACGCGATCTTGTCGGATGGAAATGATTACAGCGTCGAGGCGGCGCTGGAGGATTGGTGAATGGCTCGGGTACTGCAAGTCACAGTTGCTCGGAGCCAGGCGGCGCACCATCAGGAAGCCGCCGCCGACCGGGTCTCAGAGGCTCTACCGGAAGCGCCACCGGTAGCAGTGTCGCACCGCTTAGGACAGTTCGCGCTAGCGAGGCCCGGCGGCATTGAATCGAGCCGACAGAAAGTCAAGGCAGGGCCGACGAACAGGACTTCGCAGGCCCTTCGAGCGCCGCTTGGCGCTCTGAGACGCTTGAAACTCGGCACGCTGCCGGTTGTCCAGCGCGCCAGGCTTGAGCTGCTTCCGCTGGTAGACGGGGACAAACCGAGTATCGAACCGCACTCCTATGAGGAACGAGCAAAGCTCATGGAGCGTGGGGTCGGCGTTTCCGCGGCCAATTATGGCTGGGTCGAGATCACGCACCCCGGCACCAATGGGGGACCGGAACGGACAGAACGGATCCATGCGCAGAGCATCTTTGCAGAGAGTCATTCGGAGGAAGGTGCTCTGGGTGAAGCTTTCGGGAAGTACCCAGACTTGAGAACCAAGCCGGATCCAGGAGATACCAGCCGCAGCCGAATCACTCGACTCTACACCGAACGGAAGCCTTGCGAGTCCGAAAACGCGGACCAGGCCAGACGAAGTAGACCTGATGCAAATTGCGACAACTTGGTTCACCGGAAGCTTCATGCCAATGTGCCAGTTTCCTATAGCGTTGAGGTTCACCAGCATCAAAAGCTTCAGGAGCAATTCAGGCAGCGTTACGGGGATGAAGTGGTACGGGGCGTAAGAGCAGGGCATCACAGTCACAATCAATCCATCCGAATCGCGCACCAGAAGCGCTTTGGGAAAGGGAACTACGGACGAGACTACGGCGGCGAACACAGAACCTACGAGGTTGCCAAAGGGGAACTTGAGAGAATAACCGGCGGCCGCCTGCCAGACTTCGACAAATGGCCGGGGAGTGAGCTCGCCAGGTTGCACGCCGTCAAGCAGAGGATGCGGGAGCGCGGCAACAACGGTAGAGATGGCGACCAGTTCTCAAGAGATCTGCAGACCGAGATCAAAGCGGCAAAAGAGCAGGCGCTGGTGGAGCGGGCAAAGGCAACTGCGCCGGCGGAGGAACAGGATCAGACAGTGGGCGCTGTGCAGGCAAGGGAGAAGCGGAAAGCCCATCCAGAACAGGCTGAAGACCACCCGGCTAAGGACGAGCGGTCGAAACGCCCTCGACAATTTGAGCCATTTAAGACAGACGAGGATGCACCTCCTGCCCTGACCCGAGCGCTTCAACATGTCTCGCAGCCACCTGCTCTAGGAGATGTTCCTGCAGCCGCGCCACCCCCGCTCCACCAGCCGCCGCCGCTGCCCTTTCAACCGTCGCCGCAGCTACAACCCGGGTATGGTCATCCGGGGGGAATCATCAAGTTCAAAAAAGCCGACAACACAAGTGGGAATCCACCGGAGTGAGCGCGATCTTGTCGGACGGGAACGATTGCAGCGTCGAAGCGTCGCTGGAGGATTGGTGAATGGCTCGAGTATCGCAAGGCACGGTTGCTCAGGACCTCGCCACCGACCGTTTCAATTCACTCCTTCCTGCGAAAGTTTGGCAATGACTGCTTCCCATGTGGCCGTAGCGATTCAAGCTGCTATGAAATCGACTGCCCACAACAGGGTGAATCTCCAGAGGACCTGACCGCCGAGTACCTTGAGTCGCAGCTCGCGGCCTTCTTCCACCGGGGCCTTGGTCGAACGACGCTTGGGGTTGCTTTGGCTGCCGAGCGGTCGTTTGGCGACTATCTGGTCATCCGTCAGGCGCTGAGCACGAATCCGCTCTGCTCCTCAAAGTGCCGGGCACCTATCTGGGCGGGAAGTGGCGCGTGCTGCTCCTCAAAGTGCCGGGCATCTATCTGGGCGGGTCGAGAACTTTTTCGAGAATCGCTGGGATGAGAATATTGAGTCGGTTCGTCGCTTGGAGGCATTGCAGGAGAACCAATCCGGAGCCGACAAGACCTGGGTACATCTCGCCCGCGAGAAGTACCAGACCCACTACCGGATGGCCAAACGGATCGAGTTGTGATCCGGTCTGAGTCGCGATGGTGAGGATGCGAAGCATTCACGGCCGTCGGAACAGCTCGATGTCGCCAGAGGTGATCTGAACCTTGGCATGAATCTACCGCCGTCGCTGCTCCCATCGCTCCGGACGACGGGACTGATGGATGATGGCGAGGATCTCAATCACATCATCATGCAGGCGGAAGATGATGCTGTACGGGAACCGATCAACGACGGCTCGCCGAAGATCATCCAGCACTCGCGAATACTGAAGCGGAGCGACTGATACCAGGTCGAGTGTCCGTTCGATCTCGATCAGGAGTTGGTTGCCGAGTCCCTCTCGCCGGTCGTCGTACCACTCGATCGCGTCAAGCAGTTCGTGCTCGGCTTCATCCCAAATGTTTATCCGATATCGACTCATTCACTTGTGCGGTGACATCGTATCCCCTGCTGGATGCGGACCTTCGCCTCTTTCCAGGGAGCAAACCTGTCCGGGTGGGCATCAGCCTCCATGACTCGGTTTCGCAACATCTCTCCCTGCCAGTCGGCAAGAGGCTCGGGGTCAAGGCTGCCATAGAGAGCGTTGGCAATTTCAAGCCGATCCTCGGGCGGCAGTCGAAGCGCATCTTGTTGGAGTTGTGACTTGTCCATATCTTCAGTGTAGAGCAAGGCGAAAATTTTTCAAGAGTATTGCCCACACACTCACCTACCCGCGTCCTTGATAGTTGATCGCGCGTGTCTCGAGGTGCCGAGGATTCGCCGGATCGAGCGGGACTTGCGAATTCGACATCGCGTGATTGATCCTGAATGTCGCTCAGTGGCGCCTTGGCCGATTGAGACCCGCTGATGGCTTTCCGTCAGATGGGATCTCGCGACCTGAACGACGTCACTGAAAAGAATGGATGGATCATGAGCGAGCCCGAACCCTATCGTTTCTCCCGCGAGACCCATGCCCTGGCGCCTAAGCCGGGCCACCACTTGGCGACGGTCAG
>JAOBYG010268854.1:0-17060 GCA_025403545.1 Epizoanthus stellaris
GCATACGTTTAAAAAAACCAAGTCGTGAGTGAACTGAATTAAAGTTCTGGGTAAATATTAAAAGTTAGAACATAAAGCCAACCAACCATTTATGAGAGTGAATGAAGAATTGAAAAATCAACTTCTGGCTCCTAACTTTCAATATTTGCCCAATTAATTCAGTTCACTCGCGACTTGCTTTTCTAAAATGGACGCTCAAAATGATGCCAAGGTCATCTTGCCAGAATTTGCCAAGTCGTTCAATTTTGAAGAAAGGAATGTACTGCTCAGTTCAGCAGGCGTTGGTAGAGCGAGAAATGAATCAGACCAGCGTGACGAGCGCTGGTATTAGTACTGACTGGGAAGACACTGGGGGCATGTGGGAAGATTATGTATACATGTATGTATGTAATTATGTACATGTAAACCCCAATTAAATAATGACATATTTATTGTTAGTTGTTAGAATTACTGACTGGATGTAAAATTCATTCTGACAATTAAATGGTCAAACTCGAGGGTAAATTTATTGAGAGCTATTAGAATTTACACAGTTTTCAATATACATGTACATGCACAGTTATTGTAACAGATTGCAAAGTTCTATCTGGAGTGTCTAGTTTAAAGCAACATTTGAGGATGGTGTCAGCTTGGAATTAGTGAGCTAAAACTGAAGCAAGACCATTGTTTTAGGGGTTACTATCATTTATGGACTATCTTTCATACGGTATCTATCTCTCGAAAGGGATCCTCGGCTGTTTCGACGAGTGGCACCCAAAATGTTTATTGAACATAAATTAGGCCATGTGCATAGCATAAAGGCAATAATTTTGTCCCATAAGAGTGTAAATTGGGATTTTGTGAGGGCCATTTGGCTCATTTGGCTGCCATCTTGAAAATAAATGTGACGTGTTTGCGATGCAGTGCCAGGCCCCACTCTTGTTCATTATCATTGTATTTTAAAGAGTGGGGCCTGACACTGCAACCCAAACACGTCACATTTAAAGATGGCGGCGCGCGGGAAATTCAAATGAGCCAAATAGTCCTCACAAAATCCCGATTTCCACTCTTACGGGACACAATTATTGCTTTTTTGTTATGCACATGGCCTAATTTATGTTCAGTGAACATGTTGGGCACCACTTGTCAAAACAGCCGAGGATCCCTTTAAAGATGTTTTTGTGCTCCCAAAGATTGATGATCTTCTGTGAGAGGGCCCCGGGCAGAAGGAAATCTATAGGAGCAGATCATCTGTATTTAGTGCTTGGCCAACGTTCAACATGCTAGTTTTGAGAACCGAGTTCGGGCAACCTTGTTAAATTGTAGCCGCCACAGTTGCGTTTTCACCAATTAGGTGATAGTTACGCTCTTTGTATGCGGCGTCACTAAGTGTATGTTTGCCACGATTTTAGCGTTTCACCATTTAAGTGTGAAACAGTTTAGCCACAGTTGTGTTTTTACCAATTAGGTGTGTACATTTGAGCTACAGTTGTGTTTTTACCAATTAGGTGTGTAAATTTGAACCACAGTTGTGTTTTTACCAATTAGGTGTATAAATTTGGACCACAGTTGTGCTTTTACCAATTAGATGTGTACATTTGAGCCACAGTTGCGTTTTCAACAATCAGGTGATAGTGACGCCTTTTGTGTGCGGCGTCAGTGGGTGTATGTTTGCCACGATTTTGGCGTTTCACCATTTAGGTGTGTAAATTCGAGCTACAGTTGCGTTTTCACCAGTTTATAGGTGTCAACTATACTTTTATGTAAGCTTCGACATTTGGGTCTAAATGAGCCACAGCTACAGGCTAAACCAGTGTGAGCCGCTGTGTGTCTGATTATACTTTGTGTCCTCATGATTCTCGGCACGGGAAGATGCTGCGTCTGTGGCGCTATACCGTTAAGTGCCTTGTTGACGTCAGCTTATTACGAGCATGTTATCATTTTATCACAATGTTGTCAATCTTTACGATGGCATGTTATCTGGACCATCGAAATAATAAATCGCCTTTATCATGCCTTAACCACGAGTTTCTGTTGGTTTCAGACGTATTCCAAGCTGGAATCTGGCAGGAAACATCTTCCTTGAGACTTCGCAAGATCAAGATGAAGAACGGTTGATTGAGGTGGTACCGGTGGGCGTCTTCCAAGATCGGTATCCATGTCTATCCAGAAAACCCTCTTCACATTGCGTTATTCATTACTGGATTTTGTCAAGCAGCAGCTATACAAATGGATCCGGGATTTCAGTTATAGAGTCTACGATCTACAGTATTAGATGGGGCCACAGATTGGCCGATTTGGACGAAAGTCCTACAGATCACCCGCTAGTCAAACCATAACTTGAAGGTGCCAAAAGGAAGCTGTACAACCGAAGGAGCCAAGTCCCATCGATTTGATACAAAAGATTGCTGAACATTACAGTACTAACAAGTCCTTAGCTTGCATTAGCTTCTTGTTCATTCTGTTCGTAGGATACGCTGGCTTTTTTCGCATTGACAAATTACAGAACTTGATGCTTAAAGATGTACTTATATCTAACGATCATATGTCTATTTTTGTCCCCGCCAAAACGTAAGAATGATCAATTTAGAAAGGGGCACACCTCTGTAGTTGCCAGATCAGGCAAGTTAACCTGTCTCGTAACTATCACAGAGAGATTAATTAATCTCCTATCAAGAACCCAGGCAGTCCCAGTTTCCACTTTTAAGGCGCATCGTCAAATCTAAATCGAAAGAATATTTTCATAAAAGTAAAGGTATTTCGTATACTACACTGAGAGAAGAATTCAAGAGATACCTCCGTTTTTGGCACGCACAGTATTAAATCTGGAGCGAGCGGCGTTGAATCCCGCGTGCATGCACAACGTTCACTCGAGACTTGTTAGAAAAGCACGCGTGTTGGAAATGTGCTGCAACAAAGAGAATATACATACATATATCAAACGTGATAATGAACACGTGCACGTGTAAACGATAAACTCAAACAATCCTTATATAAATTGTTAGATACAGGAACATTTCTAGAGAGTACATGCAGTAGAAATTTATTTATGTGAGCTTTGCCAATTGGCATTGTGATTCTTTATTGACGTACTTATTTATGTTTTGATACAGGTATATAGTTATATCGTAAACTGTATAAGCCCATGGAAGCAAAAGTCCATACAAAATATAAAATATGAGGAAAAGGTCTTTTGAGCAAATATAAGCCCATAGCCATAGGCTCAGTTATTTTCGAGAGTTTACGGTATACTTAATTCTTGTCAGGCTCATAATTTTTGCAAATTTTTGGGTTAGCGCAGAATGTCCGAGCTTCTTTCAAAATTGCGGACGGCGAAGACTATAGGTAACTGCGCCGTCCAGAACATATCGAGCAATTGACTGGGGATATGGCTATCTTTCAACATGCATTTTTGCCTTGATTACAATCTTACTGCCGCACGTAGTAATATCTCATCCGCATCCACAATACTTTGCGCGTAAGAGTTAATTTACTCGAACAGTTCCTGTTTCCCTAACCATGCTACCGTACTTCCTTCTGTATTGCTACTGTAAGTAGAAGCTAATCATCATTGTTGATGATCAGTTCACTGCTTCTCCAAACCATATTGTTTGCTTTTCTGAGAACATTGTAAGGAGAAGTTACAAGCTGATCAAGACTGTTGAAGATCAGTTACATGTTTCCATTGTTCTTGGATATTTCATTTCTTACTAATTAAAGGATTTCATTATGCACTTTTAAAATGGGAATCAATTTCTTAATGATATAATTGGCATTACAAAGGACACAAATAATTTCTGTTTATTTTATGACGTATTTTTTTACGCGTGATTTCTTGTTTTGTCAGTCCCACAAAATGAAATTACATTATTTTGTTTCGCGTCTTGGTTGAGACCATAAATCTAAACAAGACAGATTCTTCGCTCTTGAAGAAACAAATTTAAAATATCACGCAAATTGAACTGTTAAGTGTTTCCAGTATCTGTCTACGATAATTTTATAAGTGTCTGCAGTAGACATTGCTTTGTACACAAAATAATCAAAGATATTCGCGTAGCACCACTGTCTCTATTCAATTCGGTCATTGTTCAGTTGAACTTCTCTGCCATATTAGTTCCATTAGCATCGACAATGATACGCAAACCGTTTGGAACGCTCTTCGCCAGCAAGAACGTTAACTCACAGTAAGTATAAAGCAATTTTTTGTCTCGAACTAAGTTATTGTATCTAACAAACACCTATTCTCACACTAGTGTCTTTGTCACTTCTCTTCCTCAAGAGTAACATGGACGCCTGTCACAGCCTTCTCTTCAGAAAGCGACACGTCGCCTGACACACCATTTGGTCCTACCGTCGCGCCAAAGGACGAAAAGGCTCCAGTAAAATCATATAAGCGAAATTTGAGTTCCAGGAATGTTATCGAACCCAAATTGAACAGTCAAGATTCAGAACGGGAAAAAGTGGAATCAGGATCCCATTCACTAACCATACGCCGTGGCTACAAAATGAATCGATGTTCGAGTCATCGTCAAAATCGGAACACTATTAAACGGTATAGTATAAACTCTGTTAACAATTTTGTAGTCTCAACATAGACAGCAGTCGACCAAAAAACGATGTTTGAATTAAGGCCGTGTTACACGAGGGAATTGTCCTTGCAACTTGCAATACAATGTTGGTAACAGCAAAGCATTGCAAGCTGCTGATAGGTGTCAAACGCTCGCAACTTTTTTGTAACTTGCCAGCGATAAAACTACATCTTTCCTCGTCCAGTTCGAACCATTCTGTTACAAACACGGTCGATCTTTCTGCACATTTAATAGCTCTACTTTCTTTTTATCTGTTCGTTTCCTTTGCTCGCCTTCTGTTGTCATTTCCAGCAGACGAAGTTGCTGTTTTCTTTACCGTCGATGGCTTCACAGAAAGACGACAAATCCGCCATTTTGGATTGTGGGCACGCGCGAGCGCAGGTAAAAACACAATTCTGATTGACTCCTTCATAAAAAGTTGCGAGGTATAGTTCTACTTTCCCTGCAACTTGCGTTGCAAGCCAAGTTGCAAACAAGGGATGTTACACGCGCAATTTCTTCGGCAAGCAGTCTCGCAACGTCGTTGTATTGTAAGTTGCAAGAAAAATTGTCTCGTGTAACAAGCCTTCAGCGACGCTAGAACGACAATACAAATCGAATGAGCGCTACAAAGTCAAGTAAACGGTCAAGTATGGACACCGGTACCTTGGCCCAGTTGCTCGAAAGTGAGTTAATTTTAACCCAGGATTAGGCCAAATTTCAAATGAGATTTCTTCATCTAGGAATACGTGATCCAGTGCTTGTAAAGTATTATTGAAACGTTCCTCAGAAGCCCAGTTACCTAAACCCGACATGATAGCCCAAATCAGTCTATAAGGAAGTAAACCCAATCAGGGGTTAAAATTTAACCCTGGGTTAACGTTAACCCCCTTTCGAGCAACTGGACCCTTATTTATTGAGGGTAACACATTTACATGACGTAATCTTTCATGTGGCCCTCACCACAACACCCGGGGGCAAGCCCCTACTCTTCACTCGACAAGTGCGTGGGTTCTTTTAAATCCCCTTAACTGATATCATTTCAAGAGACTAGGCAACGGCTTAACGTCCCTGTCCACGGACGGTGTGGCGAAAGAAAGTCGCACAAATACAAATCTCGGCAAGGCCGGGAATTGAACCCGGGACCTTATGATTGGCAGTCAGAGATCTAACCGACTGAGCCATCCACTCTCACACAGTCGAGTGTGAACGTAATTTATCGACTGAAAGTCGGCGTTTAAACGGACATTAACTGATTAAGGCCCTCATATTTATTGTATAAATCGTACATTCGAAATCAGTTGAATCTTTTTGAGGGAGTCAACTTTGTCTAAATCTATAATAATAATAATAATAATAATAATAATAATAATAATAATAATAATAATAATAATATGATAATGATAATAATAATAATAATAATAATAATAATAATAATAATAATAATAATATGATAATGATAATAATAATAATAATACTTTATTTATCTATCTAACTAATTATAGCTATCTAGCTAATAAAATTATTCAATCACTCTTGATACGAACTTGCTTTGTATAACAGCATATCGTGGAGAAGCAGTCATCCCTGACGAATCCAGGTGTACGCTGGAGGAACACCGACCTTTAGTGTGACTCAAAACCAACACAGAGAGTAGCTCCTGGAAAACCAGCCACACTATTGCAGATCCTTGCGTCTGATGCTTTCTATCGAAGACGCAGTGGAATATGTCAGGAGCTGGAGAATCAGATATCCTGTGGTGGGGTCAGCCTGTACAACCTGCGACAGCACATGGTGATCAAGGACAGACTTGAGCAGTGAAACTAAACTTGCTGTAATAAGTCTGCCAAAAATGGCGCTAAATTTAAATAGTACGGTCTACTGACTGCCAATGGAATTCTTTGATGTCATTATTTATTATTCTTAGCCAATGAAATTATTGTTATTATACCACGTGACTACCAGCGTCTGGCACTGCTAATTAGATTCTGTACCGGAAACGGAAGACTGTAATGTTATTATTATTATTATTATTATTATTATTCAACTGCCTTTTATGACATAAATTGTTGTCATTTTAGTTGTCATTGCGTGCCCATTATTGTTGGTATATCTCTCTATGGTATTGTGTCTCCAATGGTCAAGGTATTATCGTTGTCTTTGACGCTGTTATTGTTGTTACTGTTACTGTGCTTGTCATTTTAAATAATAATAATAATAATAATAATAATAATAATAAATAAAACTTTATTTAAGTGTCAGGCTTCTAGCGCAACATAAGTGTTACGCTAATCGGGGACACTGTCACAACTACACTACAATACACTTAAAACAATTACGTTTATACAATAATAAGAAAAAAAGAAACATATAAAATATATACTAATAAAATTATGGGTCGATTTAAAAAGCTAATAGCAAATTTAAAAAGTATTTAGCTATTACAAAGTGTGCAATTGGCACAGGTATTGATGAGTGCGTCAAGGTCGATTTTCATGATGGCTCTCTTGAAACTAGTAGTAGGTAGTGTTCTTAACTTGTTACTTAGTTTAGACCATAGATTAGGTCCAATATAGCTTGAGGTAGGTTCAAAGTCAGAATTTCTAAGACTGTAGTTATGAGAAGCTCTTGGTTAAACAGATCTGATACAGCTCGTGGCAAAAGGTCGTATCTTATTTTGTACATAAGAATGGCGATGTGCTGCGCTGCAATCTTCTGTTGAACAAGGTGGTCAATCTAGCTCTCCTTAGAAGATCTTCATACAGTGAGCTCCAATTATTAAACACTATGCGTAACCCTCTGTCGTTGATACGTTCCAATTTTCGCCTGTCACTTGCTTTGCAGAAATGCCAGACAAGGTTACAGTAATCAAAGTGCGGCAGGACGGCAGACTTGTAAGTTTGAACCTTGGCTTCTGTTGGGATTAGCTTTCGTAGTCTATACAGAATGCCGATTCTTCTGCTGGTTTTTATGCATATTGTTTTTATATGCTCTGAGAAGTCCAAGCTTTTGTCTAAGACCACACCCAAGAACTTGATCTCTTCAGTCTGCCGAACTGTGTGGTTGTCAATGTTTACCTCTGTGGCTGTGTCCTGCTTGTCTCTTGTCATATGACTTGATATTTAGATATATTCCCTACTAGGTGGTTTGCTTTGTATTAGTCAGCAGTCGTTCATCGTCTTTTTCTATATCTCTTATTACTTTAGTTGTTTCCTAGTCTGAGAGGTACAGTTGGTGGTCATCACCGAAAATCTTGAGCTGTGACCGTATGTCTTCATAAAACAAGTCATTCTGGTAAATGCTCCATAAGAGATTAACCCTGTCCACGGTTGACAGATTTCCACTCGCTGGTTATGTTATCAAGTCTGACTCTGTTCTTCCTATTCCTGAAATAGGATTGGAGCAGGGTCAGAGAGCAGTCGGAAAGGTCATATGCTTGAAGCTTAGAAAGCAACAGTGGAGGGGACACAGAGTCAAAGGCTTTGCTCATGTGGTGGATAACACACCCACTGTTTGACTGTTGTCTAGGGCTCGTTTCCAGTCTTCGACTAGGCGGACTAAGCTGGTCTCACAGCTGTAACCTCTTCTGTACGCCGCAGAGATGAATGTATCGAAGATCTTGTCTGTTAGGTCGCTCAGTTGTCTGCTGAGGAGTTGTTCGAACACTTTATCCACTGTTAACAACACGGTGACGGGTCTGTGGTTGGTCTTAGTCAACGGATCATCTTTCTTATAGACCGGGAACCATTCTCCCCATTTCCAGACTTCAGGCCACTCTCCCTGCGTGATGATTTGGTTGTATAGAGCCGTAAGTGGGGTAGCTACTTCATCGGCTGACATCCCCAAAATGCTAGGGGGAATATATGAGGTCGTGTCCTGTTGCTTTGTGAGGATTAAGTTCTTTAGGGCTTCAATTCGAGGACCTTAGAACGTGTGATGTTTCTGAAGCTGAACTTGTTGTCCGACCATCTTTTCCTGATCCTTGTGACACTAGGATGGTCAACGTTCCCGGTGGAGATCTGGCCAGTACTGTCGGCTATTGTTGCGAAGTAGTTGGCAAACAGCTCTGTGACCACCTGCTGATCTTGCACCATGTTGTCTCCTTCTTTTAGAGAAATCATTCTGTTGCCACAGATCTTGTCCTTCAAGAACGGTATGAAGGTTTTGTAGAAGGATCTGGAGTTAGCCTTAAGATTTTCTGATTTCTCTCTCCCGTATTTCTTAATTGCATTCCTTCGGCATTTCCTCATCACGATCGTCAGCTGGCCACTTTCTTCGGTTTGTAGTTTTTTGTGACGCTTGGCATCTCTTTTTTTCTTCCTTATAGCTTCTTTCCATTCTCTATAACCCTCATCTTCCCAATTACAATGACATCCCATCTTACCAATGTTTGCCCTTTAGCAGTTTTAGCATTACGGAAAATTAGAAGAATCAGGGATTATCTCAGTCAATCTAGCACCGAGCTGTTGGCCCATGCGTTCATTTTTATCGAATTTGGACTATTGTAACATGGACTGCATGGACTGCCAACAAAGGAGGATGCAAAATTACAACGTATATATACATGTACAGAACATGGCTGCTAGACTACACTCTATTTGTTTTATAAGAACGTCTAATGTTTGGGCTGAGGCTGAACGTTCTTAATTATTTTGAGGATTTCAACCTCAAATGTTCTTAAAGTGTTCTTATTTTTTTAGTATTGGGTATATACTTAAATGTTTATTTTCCATTCACACAAACCAGCCGAAAGCGGAAATCGATTAGCCGCCCTGGCTCGATACCAACTGAAGTTAATACCTAACCGCACTAGCCTGGCTGAAAGAAATCATAATAAAGAAAGAAAGATTTCACAACAAAGTTGTACATGTACTAAATATGTAAAACAAAAGTTCTCTACGTATCCCCAGCCTCAGTATGTTCTTAGCATGTTCTTAAATTTTGGGATTTTTTCAGCCTTCTTATAAAAAAAGGTTCTCATAAAAAAACAGAGTGTATGTCAGAAATTGCCTTGTTAATGCTTTGTTGAGTTGTTCACTATATTGTATCAGATAATGTGGTTATTTCACGATTGGCACAGTAATGGTGCAATGCTGCAGGTTTAAAGCGCGCAGCTCGAATGAATCAAGGTGAGAACAGAAAACTTGCACCCGCGATTGCCAATGGGAAATGCCACACAATCCAACATGCTACACAGATCTTCTTAGGCCTACTCTCGCCTGGACCTAAAGTCGCCGTAACTTTTGGCGACTTTAGGCGACTTAAGCAGAATTCGTTGGGAAAGTATGGCAACTTTATTCGACTTAAGGCGACTTTGGGCGACTCAGTAAGGCGACCTAAGTAAAATTCGTTGGAAAACTATGGCAACTTTATGCGACTTAAGGCGACTTTGGGCGACTTAAGGCGACTTTAGGTCCCAGAGTACTCTTCTAGTAACAAAACAACTATTAACGTGCTGCATTGAAGAACGCATGAACTTCCGCTCTTTCCCGGGATTATATTACACCGACTGACATGAACTAGATTTAGACAGATTTCCTGTTTATAATTCATAATACAAACCACTGGTTTACTGATTTTCTAGCTTTCCAATTGATTCAGACATTGAGGGTGATCCATCAGCTTGGCTTGAGTTTATTTGGATACTTATCGTGTATGCACACGCAAGCATATGGTCAAAGTATAATTACTAAATACCTTTTTCTGAAAAAAGAAGTAAAATCCAATTCCTATAGAATCGTAACAATAAAGTAAAGTAACTTTGTCTTGGATTTTCTAAAATAATTCGATTATTCCAAATCAGTCTTGTTGGATATGCGATTATCATTAAGTGTCAACTCGGCGCTGCCAATGTCGCCGCATGCGTGCCCCTTTGTCTATGTTATCATCTCAATCTGAAACCACAGGGAACCCACATGTTGTTTTTGTCTTTTATAAATAATATTTGCTGCAAATTCTTTTTATCTGCCTGTTGTTGTCGCTTTTCTTTCAGTAATCTATCAGAAAACAGTCAGAATAAGGCCGATTTAATGCGAGCGCCATTTGTTTATATCGATGGAGATGACTCGTCATACGATATACGTGTCACGCCAGACGTCACTGACCTTGAAGCCGCGGGTAATCTATCTCGTTTTGCAAATCCGCCTCACAGCTCATTGGCTAGTGTATAATTAAATTAAATTTTAAATTCTTTTAATTGGAATTTAATCAAATTCGTACCCAGATATATTTCCCGCGGCTTCAAGGTCAATAACGCCTGGTGTGACACGTATATCATATGACGAGTATAAACATGGTGCTCGCATTAAATCGGCCTCATTCTGACTGTTTTCTGATAGATTACTGAAAGAAAAGCGACAACAACAGGCAGATAAAAAGAATTTGCAGCAAATTTTATTTATAAAAGACTAAAAAAACATGTGGGTTCCCTGTGATACTACCGACATAACAGAATATACCTTCGTATCGAAGTGAGCTTTTTCTTGCTGTAATATTTTGAGCACATTCTGAGGTCATATCTCGATACAATTGCGGTCCAAAGAGCTAGAAATTAATAACATACAAAAAAGGGCAAAAATGCTACTTGTCTACGCACTCTTTCGCCCACGCCACCCCCTCCTCCCCAGTGACAAAACGCCCAGCTGCCGTTACTGACCGTGTGGGGGAGAGGTACGACAGTTTATCGTTTTTGATCCTTTTAGTATTTTGTACGGTATTTCCCTTGAATATATCCTAATCTGAACTAAAAGTGAAGTGGATTGCCTGTTTAACTTTTTAAAAGGTGCATTGAAATACGGGATATCTTGATTTTATAAACGTTTAAAACTGTATCGGATACCGACTCCCGAATTATGTAAATTTGTCAGGTTAACTCGGTCCAAACCAGCGTGAGGGTACTAGGACTAAGAAGGGAGCTTTCCATTTGTCAGGTTTGATCAGTTCTCAAATGCAACGCGACAACTATCGGAACTGCTTCTGGCCTGAATGGCCCTGCTCATGGATTAGAGACATTAGAGCCGCTCAGTTCTCCCGTTCCGGACGGCCAGGGCGCGGGAATTTGGTGAGTTTTGGCGGGGAAAAAAAGCAAATGAGCGCCTTGACCTTTCCATTTACAATGGCCAGAACCAATTCTCTCGTGCCCGCCAGTCCTGACAAATGGAAAGCGTCCTGAGTGTAAAGCCCACCACACATTAGCCGTTTTTTCGTCGGGAGACCCACGGTTAAATTTGTCGGGCACCACACGTGTGTACTAGCCGAATCTTCGCCGGGAGTCTGCCAAATGTTTGGCGCGGACAGAAAATCGGCTAGTGTGGGGTAGTTCCCGACAAGCCACGCCACGGAGTAAGCTTTTAATCAGCCGCAGCAAGCTATGTTCCCGACAATTTGTCGGGACTACCCCACACCAGCCGACAACGTCTGACAAGACGTTTTTAGATCTAGCATGCCAGATCCGGCACCACGGCCAAAAACGTCTAGAAATCTTGTCGGGAGCTACCCTACACAAAAAATAAAAAAATCGTGGGTCTCCCGACAAAAAAATCGGCTAGTGTGTACTGCGGGCTTAAGGGCTATTTTAGTTTTTAAAATACGCCTCCGTGCCACCATTTGAACCGAATATTAATAAAGGCAGACCTTTCTGAGGGCCATACTTTTATATAATCATAGTTGGTCTAGGATAAGAAGGTCTTAATGGCAGGGCTGCTCTCACGGATGACGGTTTTAAAAAAAAAAAAAAGGTCCATAATAATAATAATAATAATAACAATAATAATAATAATAATAATAATAATAATAATATTAATAATAATAATAATAATGGTTAAGTGACCGGTTCTAGACAGTAAAAAAACAACCGGTAAAATTTTAGGCCGTTTGACGGTTTAATAACCCCATTTAGACCTTCGGATAAGAATGCTTACAAATAGAAGGCTACGATTTTCCAAACACGAATACAAATCTTCAATTTTTGAAACAACAGCACGATATCCATATCAAAAATGTGGTTTTTCTTACAGTGTCCGTCTGGTGGTAATTAAAGTTGTCATGTCAAGAATAATTCGGGAACTGATGACTTGCTGACAGCAAGTAGGGTATGATATTCAAATATGTCTCTTGAATTATAAGAAGGTCTGTCCTGCGCGCGATCGCGAATGCATGCATGGGGATGTGAGAGGCATCTGTTCGCAGGGTCAACTGGTTCATACAAGAACGTGTCTCATGTTACAGAGTTGAAAACATTTAGCATGATTTAGGGAGCGACCATTTGATGTGTGGGGTGGGAGTGGAAGAATGATTTGCTTGCCTGAGGTAACTATATATTGTTAGGGAGCGACCATTTGATGTGTGGGGTGGGAGTGGAAGAATGATTTGCTTGCCTGAGGGACTCAGGGAACGACCATTTGATGTGTGGGGTGGGTGTGGAAGAATGATTTGCTTGCCTGAGGGATTCAGGGAGCGACCATTTGATGTGTGGGGTGGGAGTGGAAGAATGTTTTGCTTGCCTGAGGGACTCAGGTAACGACCATTTGATGTGTGGGGTGGGGTGGAAGAATGATTTGCTTGCCTCAGGGAACTATATAATGTTAGGGAACGACCACTTGATGTGTGGGGTGGGAGTGGAAGAATGATTTGCTTGCCTGAGGGAACTATATAATGTTAGGGAGCGACCATTTGATATTGTGGGGAGGGGTGGAAGAATGATTCGCTTGCCCGAGGTAACTATATAATGTTAGGGAGTGACCATTTGATATTGTGGGGTGGGTAAAAGAATGATTTGCTTGCCTGAGGTAACTATATAATGTTAGGGAACGACCATTTGATGTGTGCGGTGGGAGTGGAAGAATTGGCAAGATGAAAACAGGTAAGAAATAATCATTTCCACAACACGTTGCTGAAAAGGAAAAGAAAGGGAAATTATGAAACAAAAACTGTGGTATACTTTTGAATGAAAATAGTATCTGCAAGCAAATTATTGGCTTCAACCCCCACAGTATGAATTGGCGCATCCCTTAGTTCAGGTCTATACTTACGGTCGCTTCGCGCGGGCCTCGATTTGATTCTGTTCTTCGACTAGAGCCAATCTGTCCTCTGGCGCCCTAGGTATGTTTTTCCACAATGTTTCATCATTATTTTCGCCTCCCATCGGCCTCCGCCGGTGGATCACTGTTGAAAATATATTTTCGTCAGTCTCTGTACAAGCGTTTGTAATAGAAAAAACAACTTTGAAGTGGGCCGGCCGGTCGGGAGGGAAAATAATTGGAGGAGTCTCGTCCCCAGAGCCCTAGTCGCTTTTGCACGCTGAATAACTACTGCGCATGTCAAGCAAGCCGCTGACACACTTAGCTATACTTTTATCATTACCTTTACATTTATCTTCAGGTAAGCATCGTGGGCACACGTTTCTGTGCGGAATAAGAAAATGTACGGAATATTGCACTTTTTTACGAGCCACGATCTTTGGACTACAACTCTGAGAAAAATTCTACATAGTCACTTTTTGTAGAGCAATACTACGTCTTTTGAACAGTGCCTCCAAAAACCTTATCAACTGGAAATCGACCTCACTTATCATCCGCTATTTACATTTGCGCGGCTCTGGTTTACTCCATAGAAATGAAGCTCGATGATTGGCTGATTGCAACAATGTTATGACGTCAAACACAATGTCAGAAATCCAATTAGTGTTACGTTCAAATCGCGAAGTCTGCTGAGACGCTTCCAGAGCCTTACCTTCAGGGTCCACACAAATGCCACTGGCTACAATAAGTGAATAACGCGGGCACCGAAAAGAGGACAGGCTGGATGACTACTGCGCATGTTCCACCGCTGACACATTTTCCCATACATTTCTCTATAGGCGAGGATCGCTGGCTCACCTTTTGCGTCGGTGTAAGAGAAATATTCATGATATATGGAATTTTGGACTTTTTCATGAACCTCGAACGTTTTCGTACATCTGCCATCTCTAGGAAAAAATGCCACAGAGGCTATTTCGCTTATTTCGAACATCACCTCATAACAAGAGAGTTTCGTTGGTACCTCTCGTTATTCAGCCCTGTCAGGCCAGATGGCACCAGAACGGGGAGTGTAGACTACGAGTAGTCCCCTTGTCCTTCAGTTATTCGTGGAGCGTACGTCAAACACAATGTGGATCACACATGGTGATTTGCCGGTTTTAACATCTTTGGCAAGCAATTGAGCAATGTTTGAAAAAACATTGTGGAAAACCTGACAATGAAGATCTCCATAAATATGATTTTAAAAAGAGCTCTTTCCTTCATCACCTCCGCCTTTAAGTTCAACTGACAGCTCGCTCGAAAATGGGGCTTGATAACGCAGAGGATGCTGGGACGATTGTAATATCCCCTTTAACCAACACCTTTAACGAACCTTTTACCGACACCCTTGCCAAATCTTTATCGCCATTCTTTACACTGAAAATTTGCCAACTTTCTCTACCGACACCCTTTACGACTCTTTACTGACACCCTTACCAACACTGACTTTTACTGATGCTCTTACCGACTCTTTTACTGACATCCTTACCCACACATCTTCGCTGCCATTGATATGCACATAAAATGAATACACCAAATTACATGACTACGAACAGGGTCGGGTGAGTATCTTATTCGGTATGTTCTTTTAAAAAGTCAATGACTTCATCAAAGTCAAAATTTGACTGTAAAATACCGGCAGACTATGTCCCGCAGGGTAACGATTGGGTTCATTTTCGAACAGTAAATTTCCAACATGATTGATTCATGGACACTATAGTATGTTCACACGGCTCACTATTGGTGGTAGGGGCTTGGGGATGAACCTTTTGATACTGTGGGGAGGGGGTAGGAGGAGTGGAAGAATGAGTTTAGGCCTGCAAATTATGTTTTTATAAATTCTTCCATCCCCTCCCCCCACCGAAGTATTAACTCCACAGTTAGACAACTAATAATAAAATACAAAACGTGATGTAATTTTGTAATAGCCTGCCATGCCCGCAGACGCTCATCTTCCTTCGCAGCGAGAAAAGTCCTTTGACCATTTAACACGGAACAGCATTGCATTGTGTTGTCAAAGCTGCTTTTCGACCAATGAAATATGCGAGAGATTGTTTTGTGTCTAGTATTGACCAATGACGAAGGCGACCCGTTGGATTATTAGGGTCCTTTAGATCGGAGTACGAGTACGAGATTGAGTACGAGTACGACTTTATAATTTCAAACCAGGCACATTTCCAGAGCCCTCACTCCTCCCTGTTGCTGAACAGTAGAGAAGGAGTTAAGGGGACGAGATTGAGTACGAGTACGACTTTATAATTTCAATCCAGTCATGTTTCCAGAGCCCACACTCCTCCCTGTTGCTGAACAGTAGAGAAGGAGTTCAGGGGACGAGATTGAGTACGAGTACGACTTCATAATTTCAAACCAGGCACATTTCCAGAGCCCTCACTCCTCCCTGTTGCTGATCAGTAGAGAAGGAGTTCAGGGGACGAGATTGAGTACGAGTACGACTTTATAATTTCAAACCAGGCACATTTCCAGAGCCCTTCCTTCTCTCCGAATAGAGAATTGGGCTGTCGCTGATCATTATCAGTGCAAAATATGGGCCTCGTCCTGATGTCAACACTACTTCTGTTTGAAACGAACTTCTGCATTTGTCAGCTTAAATGCGAGAAACATTGGTGTATCCTTCGACCAATACTTCACTTTTGGGCAACTACCACCTCTATATACAAATCTGCCTCTATCGCTTGAGGAACATTGTACGATTAAAGAAACGCTTGAATGTAGACTGTTTTAGGATCCTGGTTCATGCGCATTTTTTATCCCGCCTAGATTACTGTAAATCTGTGCTTTATGGATTACCATAACACGTAATTGCAAGATTTTAGCACATGCAGAATGCACAATAGCCAACACAAGAATCAACACAAGAGCCAACACAAGAGCCAAAACAAGAACCAACACAAGAACCAACACAAGAACCAACACAAGAGACAACACAAGATCAACACAAGAATCAACACAAGAACCAACACAGGAGCCAAAAAAGAGCCCACACCAGAACCAACACAAGAACAAACACAAAAGCCAGCACAAGAACCAACACAAGAGCCAACACCAGAGCCAACACAAGAACAAACACAAGAGACAACACAAGATCAACACAAGAACCAACACAAGAGCCAACACAATAATCAACACAAGAACCAACACGAGAACCAACACGAGAACCAAAAGAGAGCCTACACCAGAACCAACACATGAACAAACACAAGAACCAACACAAGAGACAACACCAGAACCAACACAAGAACCAACACAAGAACAAACACAAGAGACAACACCAGAACCAACAGAAGAACAAACACAAGAGCCAACACAAGAATCAACACAAGAACCAACACAAGAACCAAAAACGAGCCTACACCAGAACAAACACAAGAACAAACACAAAAGCCAGCACAAGAACCAACACAAGAGCCAACACCAGAGCCAACACAAGAACAAACAC